>SJYC01052133.1:0-19449 GCA_006408675.1 Madoqua kirkii
AGATGTAAAGAACAGTCTTTTGGACTCTGTGGGAGAGGGCAAGGGCTGTCTCTTATACACATCTGGCAATAAAAACAATATGGAATCTCCACACTGTTCTCCATAGTGGCTGTTTGCATTCCCACCAACAGTGTAAGAGGGTTCCCTTTTCTCCACATCCTCTCCAGCATTTATTGCTTGTAGACTTTTGGATCGCAGCCATTCTGACTGGTATGAAATGGTACCTCATTGTGGTTTTGATTTGCATTTCTCTGATAATGAGTGATGTTGAGCATCTTTTCATGTGTTTGTTAGCCATCTATATGTCGTCTTTGGAGAAATGTCTATTTAGTTCTTTGGCCCATTTTTTGATTGGGTAGTTTAGTTTTCTGGAATTGAGCTTCAGGAGTTGCTTGTATATTTTTGAGATTAGTTGTTTGTCAGTTGCTTCGTTTGCTATTATTTTCTCCCATTCAGAAGGCTGTCTTTTCACCTTGCTTATAGTTTCCTTTGTGGTGCAGAAGCTTTTAATTTTGTTTAGGTCCCATTTGTTTATTTTTGCTTTTATTTCCAGTATTCTCGGAGGTGGGTCATAGAGGATCCTGCTGTGATTTATGTCAGAGAGTGTTTTGCCTATGTTCTCCTCTAGGAGTTTTATAGTTTCTAGTCTTACATTTAGATCTTTAATCCATTTTGAGTTTATGTTTGTGTATGGTGTTAGTGTTCTGGTTTTATTCTTTTACAAGTGGTTGACCAGTTTTCCCAGCACCACTTGTTAAAAGAGATTGTCTTTTCTCCATTGTATATTCTTGCCTCCTTTGTCAAAGATAAAGTGTCCATAGGTGCGTGGATTTATCTCTGGGCTTTCTATTTTGTTCCATTGATCTATATTTCTGTCTTTTTCAATTTTTTTTCTTTCCTTGATTTGTACCATATTCTTACTTAGAACAGTGGAGTTGTATTTGTATTTTTTGCCTTAGTCTTTCCAACCAAGCCTCCTGTCCACCAGTGATGACAGAGTAGCCTAGAATATCAGTGGTCTCTATAGAATTATTCAGGTCCCAGAGACAGTTATCATCTAGGGTCTGTGCTGAGTCTACATGAGGGTAGGGTGACTGTAGGGCATGATAACATAAAGCAAGGCTTCTGAACTTTGTAGTGTGGGTAGCTGTTTAAAACTGCAGATTTTGATGTTAGGTCTTGTTGGGAGTGTGGGATACCTGAAATTCTGCTTTTCTAACAAGTTGCCAGGTAATGCTGCTCTTGATGCTGCTGGTGGCTGGACCACCTTTTGAGAAGCAACGCCATCATATAAGCTTTCTATTGCTACAGTTGGCAAAAAATTTGGGTATGTGATTTATCTTTCCAATGTATTATATTTTTAAAGAGACATAATTTACTTAAGATTATTTATAATCCGTTTTATCAGAATATTCACAGTACTCAAAAAGCTTCTTCTTATTTGAATATAGATCTGAGTATGTCACTTTTCTGCTAAAAACCTTTAGTGACTGCCCACTAATTATAGAGGTGCTTGTAAATGATGTTGCTGCTGCTGCTGCTGCTGCTAAGTCACTTCAGTTCAATTTAGTTCATTTCAGTCGCTCAATCGTTTACAACTCTTTGCGACCCCATGAATCACAGCTCGCCAGGCCTCCCTGTCCATCACCACCTCCCAGAGTTCAGTCAAACTCATGTCCATCGAGTTGGTGATGCCATCCAGCCATCTCATCCTCTGTCGTCCCGTTTTCCTCCTGCCCCCAGTCCCTCCCAGCATCAGAGTCTTTTCCAATGAGTCAACTCTTCTCATGAGGTGGCCAAAGTACTGGAGTTTCAGCTTTAGCATCATTCCTTCCAAAGAACACTCAGGGCTGATCTCCTTTAGAATGGACAGGTTGGATCTCCTTGCAGTCCAAGGGATTCTCAAGAGTCTTCTCCAACAACACAGTTCAAAAGCATCAATTCTTCAGCGCTCAGCTTTCTTCACAGTCCAACTCTCACATCCATACATGACCACTGGAAAAACCATAGCCTTGACTAGACGGACCTTTGTTGGCAAAGTAATATCTCTGCTTTTAAATATGCTATCTAGGTTGGTCATAACTTTCCTTCCAAGGAGTAAGCATCTTCTAATTGCATGGCTGCAGTCACCATCTGCAGTGATTTTGGAGCCCAAAAAATAAAGTCTGACACTGTTTGCACTGTTTACCCACCTATTTTCCATGAAGTGATGGGACCAGATGCCATGATCTTCATTTTCTGAATGTTGAGCTGTAAGCCAACTTTTTCACTGTCCTTTCTTAATTTCATCAAGAGGCTTTTTAGTTCCTCTTCACTTTCTGCCACAAGGGTGGTGTCATCAGCGTATCTGAGGTTATTGATATTTCTCCCAGTAATCTTGATTCCAGCTTGTGCTTTCTCCAGCCCAGCATTTCCCATGATGTACTCCTCATAGAAGTTAAGTAAGCAGAGTGACAATATACAGCCTTGATGTACTCCTTTTTCCTATTTGGAACCAGTCTGTTGTTCCATGACCAGTTCTAACTGTTGCTTCCTGACCTGCACACAGATTTCTCAAGAGGCTGGTCAGGTGGTTTGGTATTCCCATCTCTTTCAGAATTTTCCACAGTTTATTGTGATCCACACAGTCAAAGGCTTTGGCATAGTCAATAAAGCAGAAATAGATGTTTTTCTGGAACTCTCTTGCTTTTTCCATGACCCAGCGGATGTTGGCAATTTGATCTCTGGTTCCTCTGCCTTTTCTAAAACCAGCTGGAACATCAGGGAGTTCATGGTTCACGTATTGCTGAAGCCTGGCTTGGAGAATTTTGAGCGTTACTTTACTAGCATGTGAGATGAGTGCAATTATGCAGTAGTTTGAGCATTCTTTGGCATTGCCTTTCTTTGGGATTGGAATGAAAACTGACCTTTTCCAGTAGTGTCCAACTCTGTGCGACCCCATGGATGGCAGCCCATCAGGCTCCCCCGTCCCTGGGATTCTCCAACCAAGAACAATGGAGTGGGTTGCCATTTCCTTCTCCAATGTATGAAACTGAAAAGTGAAAGTAAAGTCAGTCAGCCATGTCCATAAATGATGTTGCATAGTCCTAAATTGTGTCTGAGTCTTTGGCAACCCCATGGGCTGTAGCCCACCAGGCTCCTGTGTCCATAGGATTCTTTCAGGCAAGAATACTGGAATGGGCTGCCATTTCCTTTTCTAGGGGGTCATCCCAACCCAGGGATCAAACCTGTGGCTCCTGTATCTCCTGCATTGCAGGTGGATTGTTTAACCCTGAGCCACCAGGGAAGCCTGCTTATAGAGTATGGACCCTAATCCTTGGGACACAAGCAGTGTCCTTGTGTTCTGGAGATGATTGACTTGCCCAGCATCTTGTCCTGCTCTTCACCAGTTTAACATGCATATTCTGGTCTAGGCTGTACATCTTAGATTTGTGTATTTATAACAGCAATATCCCTTAGAAGTATCTTGAGGAAAGAGGCAGCTGCTCCAACACAAGTGACCTTTCAGCGGCCCATATTCCAAGTTCTTTCCTGCTGCTAAACCTTTGAAATATTTTGTGTGTGTGCCTAGAATCTTCTCCTTTTTCATTTTCCTGAAACTGATAATCACCTTTTTGCTTCAATATCATGATATTTCCTAGGAAGTCATCTTTGATCATTCCATAAGGTCCCACAAAATTTCCTTCTGCAGTCCTTCTCACAACTTAAAGTGAAAGGTTAATTGACATAGTTGTATATTTAATGTCTGTCTCTGCCAGTGCAACCTTCAGAAGGGCAGGGACATCTCATCATTGTTCCCCAGTGTTTGGCTTGGTTCTTGACGCTTGAGATTAGTATTGAGCCCGTAAAAGGGACTTAAAAACTATTGGTGAATGAATGGATTTCCTGGAAAAAATTTTACTTCATTCATGAGCATTGTGATCTGTCTAAACTTCAGGCTCCCTGTGTTATCTGTCTAAACTTCAGCTTCCCCAGTGGTTCTAAATGGGGTACTGTAATGACCTATGTGTTTATTATGAGCTTTAAAAAAGTAAATCAACATAAAGCACCATTTGTTGATACCTGATAGATACTAATTTCTCTTAGAGTCTTTTCTTCTTTTACACTGTCTGAAAACATATGCTTTCCATGCAGTGGTCTGTCCCTCAGCTACTCTGTGACTCTCCCTTCTATCCAAATGTGACTTTAAGTGTCTCCTAGAGGTGGGTTTCCCCTTTGACATGTTTGGCCTAAAAGATATTGCCCTAGCAGCTCTCGTGGGTGTAAAGAGAACTGGGCCAAAAAGTTATTTTCAGGTTTTATGTTATAGCACTTCTTGAAAACATTTGCATGTAGCTTAGGAGATTGGCGATATGAATTTTACTGTGATGTTTTACGTACCCAGAATCACATCTAATCTGGCTTGACAGTGGCTGAAATATTGTACATTCCATCTCTTTCTGGCACCTAGAAAATGTCTAATATATTTATAGAAACATTTCTTCTTTGGTGGTTAATGTGTTTCTTGTGATACCATGTAAATGACTGGGCATTATATTACAAGTGATACTGTTATCTTGACTTTATGTAGCATCTTTTCTCCAACAACTCAGAGTGATTTAACATATTATTTCATTTATGACCCGTGAATCATTAGGACCATTTTACAAATGAGGAAACTTAGATACAGAGAAATTGAGCAAATTGCCCCCTTGATGTTTACATGGTCCTTGTTAGAAGAATGAAGAGCTATTATTTCATTAAAGTGTATCTATTGTTTTTAAATGAATTCTAAATTGAAAACATGAGGTTTTGTGGAGACATTTGTTCCTAGAAATAAGAAATAATACTCTTCTGAATTAATTTCTAATAATGTTTGGCTTGCTTGATTTTATAAACAATTCTCTGCTGCTGCTAAGTCACTTCAGTCGTGTCCAACTCTGTGCGACCGCAGAGACAGCAGCCCACCAGACTCTCCCATCCCTGGGATTCTCCAGGAAAGAACACTGGAGTGGGTTGCCATTTCCTTCTCCAATACATGCAAGTAAAAAGTGAAAGTAAAGCCACTCAGTCATGTCCGACCCTCAGCGACCCCATGAACTGCAGCCTTCCAGACTCCTCTGTCCATGCGATTTTCCAGGCAAGAGTACTGGAGTGGGGTGCCATCGCCTTCTCCGAAACAATTCTCCATTCAACTAAAATTTAAGGGACATTGACTAGGTATAAGACACTGTTCTCACCTAGAGATACAGTGGTAAAAATGATATATCATCTCACCTTCATATTCTGGGGGATTAGTTGCTGGGGGAAGATGGGGAGGACAGACCTTATAAAATAAAATAATATATAAATTAGGTAAGTTCAGTTGCTATTAAGTATCATGAGGTGCTTTTCTAAAGCAGAGTAGCCAATAAGAGATTGGGTGATAAGGAAAGGCTGCTTGAAGAGCTAACACCTACTTTTGCTTGTGAGTCACTTGGGAGTAGACGGAAGCTGCCCTTGTGTAGTATTAGGTGGTTAGGATGTAAGTATGCTTTCTTCCAGCATTCTGGAATAGAAGTCAGCCAACTTTTCTATGAGGGCCAGATGGACCATGGATTGAGGGCTTTGCGGGCCATACAGTTTCCATCTGCAAGGAGATCAAACCAGTCAGTTCTAAAGGAAATCAGTCCTGAATATTCATTAGAATGACTGATGCTGAAGCTCCAATACTTTGGCCACCTGATGGAAAGAACCGACTCATTAGGACAGACCCTGATGCTGGGAAAGATTGAAGGCAGGAGGAGAAGGGGATGACAGAGGATGAGATGGTTGGTTGGCATCACCGACTCGATGGACATGAGTTTCAGCAAGCTCCAGGAGTTGATGGTGGGAGGCCTGGGGTGCTGCAGTCCATGGGGTCACAAAGAGTCAGACACGACTGAGCGACTGGACAACAGTCTCCATCGCAGCGACCGAACTCTGCCATTCCAGCAGGACCATTCATAAGCAAGTGGCGTGACTGCAGCGGAGGAACGTGTTCCTCAGCCCTTTTAGGGTCACTGGCTGGATTTGCAAATTAAACTAACAAAGAGAGAGTAACAGGAGAAAAGCATATATATTAATTTAGTATAAGTTTTACGTGACACAGGATCCTTCCTAAGGAAGTAAAGATCCAGAGAAACAGAAAATGTCATTAGGCTAGGTTTGGCTTAAAGGGTAAAGCGTCTGCCTGCAATGCAGGAGACCCGGGTTTGATCCCTGGGTTCGGAAGATCCCCTGGAGAAGGAAATGGCAACCTACTCCTGTACTCTTGCCTGGCAAATCCCATGGACAGAGGAGCCTCGTGGGATCCAGTCCATGGGTTCACAAAAGTTGGCCAGGACTGGGCGACGACACGTAATGAAGAATGGATAGTTGTGGAGAAATACGATAGGTCAAGTAATGTGAGGTAACTGAGAAAACTGGGGGAAACTTCGCACGGCTTATTTGCTAGGATTCTTCTCAGTGTCCTTTTGACTTTAGAGATAAGGATGCTCCTGTACCCCTGGTTTAGGGAGGGGAGCTATACTAGAAACATGAGTGTTTTATGACATGTTTCAAGGAGAAGGTCAGGGGGAATCAGAGTGATGTTCCTGCTTCTGCTCTTTTCTGAACTCCTTTAACTTAAATATTAAGTATACCAAAGTGCCTTCTTTTGATGTAGCATTCTTGAACCCCATCACTGATACTCCATTAACATTTTTTTTATGGACACTGAAATTTGAATTTTGCATAAATTTTGTATTACAATTCATATTCTACTTTTGATTCTTTTTCAATCATTTACAAAAGTAAAAAACATTCTTGGCTCTGGGCCTTCCTGAAACAGGAATCAAGCGGGTCGTGGCCCCGGGCTGTAGCTGCCAAGCCTAGTTCAGGAATATTGCGCAGCACTCAGGCGCTCGCTTTTCTGCAAGGTGGTCATTTGGTGAGAAGACCTGCACATAGACTTCAGTTCAGTTCAGTCACTCAGTCGTGTCCAACTCTGTGACCCCATGGACTGTAGCACGCCAGGCTTCCCTGTCCATCACCAAGTCCCGGAGCTTGCTCAAACTCATATCCATTGAGTCGGTGATGCCATCCTATAATCTCATCCTCTGTCATCCCCTTCTCCAGCCTTCAATCTTTCCCAGCATCAGGGTCTTTTCCAGTGAGTCAGTTCCTCACATCAGGTGGCCAAAGTGTTGGAGTTTCAGCTTCAGAATCAGCCCTTCCAATAAATATTCAGGACTGATTTCCTTTAGGATGGACTGGTTGGATCTCCTTGTGGTCCAAGGGGCTCTCAAGAGTCTTCTCCAACACCACAGTTCAAGTGCATCAATTCTTTGGCACTCAGCTTTTTATAATCAAGCTCTCATATCCATACATGACTACTGGAAAAACCATGGCCTTGACTAGATGGACCTTTGTTGGCAAAGTAATGACACTGCTTTTTAATAGTTGTTTAGGTTGATCATAGCTTTTCTTTGAAGGAGCAAGCGTTTTTCCGTTTCATGGCTGCATTCACCATCTGCAGTGATTTTGGAGTTCAAGAAAATAAAGTCTCGTTGTTTTCATTTTTTTCGCTATTTTCCATGAAGTGATGGGCTCAGATGCCATGATCATAGTTTTCTGAATGTTGAGTTTTAAGCCATCTTTTTCATGCTTCTCTTTCACTTTCATCAAGAGGCTCTTTAATTCTTCTTTGCTTTCTGCCTTAAGGGTGGTGTCATCTTCATATCTGAGGTTACTGATAATTCTCTCAGCAACCTTGATTCCAACTTGTGCTCCATCCAGCTCAATATTTTGCATGATGTACTCTGCATTAAGTTAAATAAGCAAGGTGACAAAATGCAGCCTTAACATACTCCTTTCCCAAGTTGGAACCAGTCTGTTGTTCCATGTCCAGTTCTAACTGTTGCTTCTTGACCCAAATACACATTTCTCAGGAGGAAGGTCAAGTGGTCTAGTATCCCATCTCTTAAAGAATTTCCCACAATTTGTTGTGATCCACAAGGTCAAAGGCTTAGATGTAGTCAATAAAGCCAAAGTAGATGATTTTCTGGAACTCTCTTGCTTTTTTGAGGATCCAACTGATGTTGGTAACTTGATCTCTGGTTCCTCTGCCTTTTCTAAATCCACTTTGAACATCTGGAAGTTCACAGTTCACATACTGTTGAAGCCTGGTCACCTTTTGGTGAAGGTCTTGTAGGTCTTCACAGAACCAGTCAACTTCAGCTTTTCTGCATTAGTGGTTGGGGGATAGACTTGGATTAATGTTATACTGAATGGTTTGCGTTGGAAACAGAGATCATTCTGTCATTTTTAATATTGCCCCCCAGGTACTTTGTTTTGGACTCTTTTGTTGACTGTGAAAGCTATTCCATTTCTTCTAAGGGATTTGTGGGCACAGTAGCAGATACAATGGTCATCTGAATTAAATTCACCCATTCCGGTCCACTGTAGTTCACTGATTCCTAAAATGTCGATGTTCACTCTTGCCATATCCTGTTTGACCACTTCCAGTTTACCTTGATTCATGCACCTAACCTTCCAGATTCCTATGCAATATTGTTCTTTACAGCATCAGACTTTACGTCCATCACCAGTCACATCCCCAACTGGCTGTTGTTTTTGCTTTGGCTCCTCTTCATTCTTTCTGGAGTGATTTCTGCACTGATCTCCAGTAGCATATGGGGCAACTACTGACCTGGGGAGTTCATCTTTCACTGTCCTATCTTTTTGCCTTCTCGTGCTATTCATGGGGTTCTCAAGGCAAGAATCCTGAAGTGATTTGCCGTTCCCCTCTCTAGTGGACCACATTTTGTCATCGCTCTCCACCATGTCCCGTCCATCTTGGGTGGCCCTACACAGCATGGCTCTCAGTTTCATTGAGTTAGACAAGGCTGTGGTCCATAGACCTAGCATGGTGCTTTTAACTTCTCTGCCATGGTCTGAGTAGACATTCCTGCCATACAGATAGGCATGATGTCTACCTTACAGAGGAAATTTCCCTTTGAAATATTGATACCTTTTGCTCAGTGGACTTTGTGCTTATTCAAGAGCACAAGTGAAGCTCAAAACTCTTTTCTTCGTCCTTTAGTCTGCCAGTTGCAGAATTTGGACCAACAGTCCACCTGTGCTTAATGGTCTTTCCTTGGCACAAACTGCTTAAGTGGCAGATGCCCACTGATGAGTCAAAGTGATATGAAGTAAAAACTGAGCCATACCTCACTTGAATGAATTGGGTATGTGTAGCTTGGAGAAGAAAAAGACTAGAGGAGTCAGGATAACTACATTCAAATATTTTAAGTCATCGTGTAGAAAAAAAAAATGAAGAAAAAACAACTGTGCTATTCAATTTTGTGAGTGGACGTGGTGGGGAATAAGTTAAAAGGAAATGGATTTTGCCTGTCAACCAAAACACAAAATGGTCATCTGTAATGATAACTGAGGGTGTTGTTTACAACTCTGTGTGTCTTTTCTCTGTTCACCTAAACAGACTAGCCTAGATCTCTGTGGACCTTTCTAATAAGTGTTCTCTCTCTGTTTTTTGAATGCAAGAAGCAGTTTGGTAACTTGAGCTGTCCAAAGCAGTGAATGGTGGTGGATATCCTGCTCCTGAAAGGATTCAGAAGGAAGCTAGATCAGCATTGTCACAGATGCTAGAAGGCTTTTTATTCATTCACTCTACAAGTATTTACTCATTTATTGACCAAATAATTGAGCTCCGTGTAAGGTGTCTGCCAACCATATGACCTCATTATGTTTCTTAAATCAGTTCGAAGTTGGTATTAATCTATAGGGTAAGAATCAAAGTTTTAAAGACCTATTTTGGCTGTGCTTGTTAGTCTTGCTAACGCTACTGCTGAAGCAGAATTCCTCTTTACTCCACAAATTATTTGTTTGAATTCAAAGTAAATACAACTTTGATAACCTGATTTGTAATTTTTTTTCCAGTTGAGAATGTTCTTATGCAGAATGGCCCTTTGTTCTTGTACCTGTTCCTTTTGCATTCAAGCTGCTCACTTTGATTTGTAAACCTAAAAGGCTTGGAGTTAATGTAAGAGACTCTTTGCAAACATAATTCCTAGATTCAGTTTTATTGAATAGCACTCTCGCTAGATGCAATACTAGAAAAGGGTTTCATGGTCAAAAATGCTTAGAAACACCACATAGATACTAAAATGCCTTCTTAGAGAGTCACAGAGCTCATGAATAATTAAAGGCTGTGATAAATCCTGCAAAAAACAAAAGTGTTTACTATTGTTGGAGCCAGCACTTCCCAGAACATATGTGCTACCCAGTAACATCCCACAAATGCACTTTGGAAAATCCTACCTTCTAGAGAGCTTAAGGAAGGACTTCAGTAGATACAAGTCAATACAGACAGAACTATTTGAAACTGCCTATCTAAGTTTACTAATGTATAAATAAAACAATAATTTTTAACCATACACAATTGCCTGTGTATGCCATGTACAGGTTATCAGGTTTCAAGGAACTGGAATCAGTTGCTCAGTCATAAATATTTATCGAATGTAGCTATTTTCTTAATTATTTTTAAAAACACTCTTCTCTCCTTTATTTCATTAAGGGTCAGCCTCTTTAAGACTTGGTTTCTTCGTTTATTAAAAACAAAATGGGGTTTTTACGAGGCTCAAGATAAATGTGAAATTGTATATGAAACGCTTAGCATAGGGCTTGTACCATTGCAGATATTCAATAAAGACCTGCTGCCCATCTCACCACTGTCATAGTCCAGAATTTAGGACTCTGGATATTCAAAAGAGCTCGAAACCTAATGTCCAGTGATTATTTAGGCATTGAGGAAAATAGCATAGGATAAGTTGTAACTGCTGAACTTCAATTTATATACAAGCATTTTAGAACATAGAGCAACATAATAATAATTCCTAGGAAAAAAACTTGAGCCAGAGGATCTCTAAAAAGAATGATATTTTTGATCCTCATATATTTAAGCTCCATTTCCTCAGATGTCTTTTTAAAGATTTCAGCATTTTATCAGAATAAGTTGGGGTGAAAGTCAAAGTCACTCAGACATGTCCGGCTCTTTGCAACCCCATAGACTGTCCATGGAATTCTCCAGGCCAGAATACTAGTGTGGGTAGCCTTTCCCTTCTCCAGGGATCGAACCCAGGTCTCCTGCATTGCAGGTGGATTCTTTACCAGCTGAGCCACAAGGGAAGCATAAGCTGAGTGGGGGCCAGTAATGAGTCATATTTACTGAAAGCTTGTGAATAATTGGCCGGTTGCGGGTCAGGCTACTCAAGATGGCTACTCTGTTATTCTGTGTTTGCTTCCCCTGCCCGGCCAGTGCCTGCTTCACCTAAAACCCTATGCACAGGACTGACCTTCCTCCTTACTTGCCCTGGGCTCCAGCTGCTGATTGTTCTTATCTAGGGAGCGGTAAGTTTCCCTGGTAACTAATGAGCCCACCTAACGCCAGTTCCCTGACAGCGGGCGATCTCCCTTTCTCTCTGGAAGTCAAGACTGCCGCCATGTCCCGCCCGCAGCCTGCTGCACACGGTGAGGCACACGGGGAGGTGTCGTTCCAGGACCTTGCTTCAGACATGTAAGCTCTCCCGTCCGTTAAACCAGGGGTCCCCAGCCCCCAGACTGTGGGCCAGTACCAGCCTGCAGGAACCAGGCAGCTCTGCAGGAGGTGAGCAGTGGGAGAGTGAGTGATGCTTCTTCACCTGTCCCTCCCATCGCACCCAGGACCACCAGAACCAGCTCTCTGTCCCCAGCCCAGGAAAAATGGTCTTCCAAGAAACCAGTCCTTGGTGCCAAAAAGGTTAGGGACCGCTGCGTTAAACCATTGATCTTTCTGTCTCTGACTCCTGGCTCTTTGGCTTTGAAGCTGGGCAAGTACAGGCTTTGTAGACCTGTGGGGTGCAGCCCAATAGAGGTGGCAAAGAGTCGGAAATGACCAAGCAACCTCACTCACTTTTTCAGTTTTCTTGCTGTTAATTTTCAGAGTGATCTAGGCTGTGGCATTCTGATCTAGTGCTTCCCTAAAACAATGTTCACGTGCTGCTCCACCCCCTTTTTCTCTGGTGTTAATTTATTGGCCTCGTGTCCTAGGTTTTGGGTCCTTGTTTTATACGTTGCATTTTCTGTCTGTGCACTTTCTGGCTCATCCCTATGTCTAACGTGTGTCTTTCTGTCTCTTCCCTTGGTTGGGGATGCTCCTGAGTGTCTGGTTAATCTAATCCCGAGCTCATGGCACACTCTCTCCCAGCATTACTGCCAAATCCATTTAGTGACTCAGCAGGAGCTTGTCATTAACAACAGTTCTTGTAGAAAGCAAAAATTAAGCAGTCTTGGAAAGCAAAGAGCTGGGGTACCATGGATGTGTAAATCTTTGGTAGCAGTAAACACAGCCTACCAATGAGTCGGTGGTCGAGTTCCTGTCCTGACACCACCCTTCCTCGGAAGCACTAACAAGTTCCCTTCTCACCAGGAGTTTAAAATAACATCTGCAGTGGAAAGGGCCCTTCAGTGTTATTGAAAAGACAACCTGTTCCCAAATCTTTTATTTGTTTATGTAATATAGAAACTGTTTGATAGATAAAGGAGAAGGCAGACGGAATTTGAAAGAGCAGCTTTATTATTGGCAAAACCTGGGTCAGAGAATATGCTTTCAAATATGTGGCTTGCCAACACTACTCCACGATTAAGCTGGTCCCTTTATCCCTCCAAAGGTCCCAGCTTTCCACTCTCCACCCTCAATGACTAACAGAGCCAAAACACACAGGACTCCCTTACTGCGGCAGAGCCTTCCTTGATGGACTTGACAGAAGGGGCAGAGGCCAGAATGCACCCGCTGTAGTCAGGCAGGCCGCACAAGCCAACCCAACCCAAGAAGACACTTGCCTCTGTCCTTCCGCATTCTTCTGGCGAGCTCAGGAAATACACTGGAGATCAACAGGAAACAAACCAAAGGTTGATAACATGCATACATGGGGACAGGCTTCCCAGGTGGCCCAGTAATAAAGAATCCGCCTGCCAATGCAGGAGACACAGGAAACTCTGGTTCAATCCCTGGGTTGAAAAGGTCCCCTGGAGAAGGAAATGGCAATCCACTCCTGTATTCTTGCCTGGAAAATTCCATAGACAGAGGAGGCAGGCTACAGTCCCATGGAGTCACAGAGCGTCACACATGACTGAGTGACTAACACACTCACACCCACCCACCCACCGGGAAAAACTGAGTAACTCTCCTAAATGGTCAAAGTTAACGTTAGTTGCTCAGTCATATCCAACTCTTTGCAACCCCATGGACTGTAGCCCACTGGGCTCCTCTGTCCATAGGATTCTCCAGGCAAGAATACTGGAGTGGATTGCCATTTCCTTCTCCAGGGGATCTTTCTGACCCAGAGATCA
Organism: Madoqua kirkii; assembly: GCA_006408675.1. NCBI lineage: Eukaryota > Metazoa > Chordata > Mammalia > Artiodactyla > Bovidae > Madoqua > Madoqua kirkii. The sequence continues at coordinate 13,390 of SJYC01052133.1, forward strand.
AGCCCGTGTCTCCTGCATTGCAGGCAGATTCTTTACCATGTGAGCCACCTAGAGAGGTTAGATACCACCCTTAGTGGTTTAGTTGCTAAGTAATATCCGGCTCTTGCAACCCCATGGAATGGATCCTGCTAAGCTCCTCTGTCCATGGGATTTTCCAGGCAAGAATACTGGAGTGGGTTGCCATTTTCTTCTCCAGGGGATCTTCCTGACCCAGGGATTGAACCTGGGTCTCCTGCACTGCAGGCAGATTTGATACCACCCTCAGCTAAAGATTAGAGAAGGAAATGGCAACCCACTCCAGTATTCTTGCCTGGAGAATTCCATGGATGGAGGAGCCTGGTGGGCTACAGTCCATGGGGTAGCAAAGAGTCAGACATGACTGAGCAACTTAGCTTTAACTTTTCAGCTAAAGATAGAAAAGGATGATGAGAGTGGGGAGAGTCAGTTAAGGGAGGTTACCAGCAGAAGCAAAGTTGATCAGGGCAAGGTCATTATCCAGGTTTAAGTCAGTGCCTTTTCCATTGATAAGAGTTTCTACAGAGTTGGTCATTCTCCTCTTCCAGGTACAACAAGAAAGACTCCCTTAACAAATGGAGATTTCCCTTACAAATCTTTTGTTTCTTACCTAAGGGTAACTCCTACTTGGTTTTCAGAGTTTTTGCCTTGTATGCTGCTTCTTGAAAACTAATCAGCTTAAAATAATTAATATGTCAAAGAGATACAACTTAGGATGGCAAATTCTGCTCCCCTACATTAGGAACAGAGAATAAGAGACTCAATGGAAGGACAAATCAACCTTTGATACATTATGGAAAGGGGGATGGGGGCAAGGACCCAGTTATTTCATTACATCTAACAATTTAGAGAAGGGATAAAAATTGCTAAGGCATTGAGCCTGGGGATGAACAGACAATAGTGGTATCTGAGACAAAAATAGCAAACATAGCAAAGAGAATGAAAGAGAAAGATCAGAGCCAGAGATGGAGAACTGGAAAGCAGTACATAAAAAAGATCTTTGAAATGACACGATAACAAAATTACTAAGCCAGGTATAAAGCTGTGAGGCTGGGAGAAGGCTTAGGCCAAGATTCTAAGGGACCCCCCGCCCCAACGCCCACTGTTGTTCAGTCACCAAGTCGTGACTGACTCTATGCAGCACCCCAGACTTCCTTGTCCTTCACTATTTCCTGGAGTTTGCTCAACCTTATGTCCATTGAGTCAATGATGTCATCCAACCATTTCATCTTCTGTCACCTCCTTCTCCTTTTGCCCTCAAGCTTTCCCAGAGTTGGGGTCTTTTCCAATAAGTTGGCTCTTCACATCAGGTGGTACTTCAGTTTCAGCATCAGTCTTTCCAATAAATAGTCAGGGTCGATTTACTTTAGGATTGACTGGTTTGATCTCCTTGCTGACCAAGGGATTCTCAAGAGACTTCTCCAACGCCACAATTTGAAAGCATCAATTCTTCAATGCTCAGCCTTCTTTCTGGTACAATTGTCATAGCTGTAAAGTGAAAGTTGCTCAGTTGTGTCTGACTCTTTGCGATCTCATGGACTATAGCCTGCCAGGCTCCTCTGTCCACGGAATTCTCCAGACCAGAATACTGGAGTAGGTAGCCATTCCCTTCTCCAGGGGATCTTTCCAACCCAGGGATTGAACCTAGGTCTCCTGTGTTACAGGCAGATTCTTTACCATCTGAGCCACCATCTGAAGCCCTATCCATATATGACCACTGGAAAAACCATAGCTTTGACTACACGGACCTTTGTTGGCAAAGTGATGTATTTGCTTTTTAATACACTGTCTAGGTTTTTCTCTTAATTTCATGGCTACAGTCACCATCCACAGTGATTTTGGAGCCCAAGAAAATTTGTCAGTGCTTCCACTTTTCTGCTTCTATTCGCCATGAAGTGATGGAGCCAGATGCCATGATCTGTTTTTTGCATGTTGAGTTTTAAGCCAGCTTTTTCCCTCTCCTCTTTTGCCTGCATCAGGAGGCTCTTTAGAGTATTACGAGGATGAAATTAGACATAAAGTAGCTCATGTGATGTTCAGCATAGTGTACCTTGTGGCTAGTAACTCTGCTTTTATGGAGTTAGTATAAATCTCAATTCATAAACTCAGATACACAAGGAATATCCAAGTCACTTTTTGTCTTCAAATCAATTTGATGAAAATTCTGAGCCCCAGCTGCCTGGCTGGTAGGATTTTTAACTGTAGCTATTCCTAGGGCTTCCACCTTTACCCCAGGGGAGTACAGAAGTCCCTGGGAGACTGTATCAATTTTCAGTTATCTGGTCGCTCTGGTTACTGCACTGCTGCTGCTGCTGCTAAGTCGCTTCAGTCATGTCCGACTCTGTGCGATCCCATAGATGGCAGCCCACTAGGCTCCCCTGTCCCTGGGATTCTCCAGGCAACAATACTGGAGTGGGTTGCCATTTCCTTCTCCAATGCATGAAAGTGAAAAGTGGAAGTGAAGTCACTCAGTCATGTCTGACTGTTACTGACGCCATGGACTATAGCCTACCAGGCTCCTCTGTCCATGGAATTTTCCAGGCAAGAGTACTGGAGTGGGGTGCCATTGCCTTCTCTGGTTACTGCACAGGTACCCTTTTTTATTTCCTCTCCACGCACTCCTGCCAAGCACAGAAGTCAGGTATAGTTTGAAACCTTTGATGAGACTAAGAACCCATGTCAAGGATCCAGGGTCCCTCCTTGCCTCCCCGAGGCAAGCCTCACTGTGCACTGCCATCCAGCAAACTCGTTGCAGCCCAAGACATCGCTCTCCAATGCCAGAGGTCTCCTCTCTCCCAACCCTCACCCCTGGCCCCTGCTGGACACATATGATTCCACTTTCATATTATCCGGCCGTACCAATACTTTGAGTCATAAAAAGTGGCTTTTTCCCTTTAGTTCAAACTAATAACCATTCAATAGATTTAGCTTCTCTTTGTTTCTTTCATTCTTTTTTTTTTTTTTTTTAATCTAGGAGGGCAACTGAGTTCAGTCTGTTTGTGCTTTCCAAATAGCAAATATCCCTGAGGCAAGTAAACAGAAGTAGACTACTTTCTTCAAAGCAAGGGAAAATAGAAATAAAAAATATCCATTGACATATTTTGACACATTTAGCTGGTAATAACAACAATGGTAATGCACCTCATTATTTTCATTATAATATTCTTCATATCCATCCCCCTTTCTCCATCTGTATTGTCAGTGCATGATTCATGGGGCCTTAGATTTTTCAGGCTGTGTTCAGATCAGTTCAGTCACTCAGTCGTGTCTGACTCTTTGTGACCCCATAAATCGCAGCACACCAGGCCTCCCTGTTCATCACCATCTCTCGGAGTTCACTCAGACTCGTGTCCATCGAGTCCGTGATGCCATCCAGCCATCTCATCCTCTGTCGTCCCCTTCTCCTCCTGCCCCCAATCCCTCCCAGCATCAGTCTTTTCCAATGAGTCAACTCTTCGCATGAAGTGGCCAAAGTACTGGAGTTTCAGCTTTAGCATCATTCCTTCCAAAGAAATCCCAGGGCTGATCTCCTTCAGGCTGTGTTGATTGTCCAGTTTTACCTCCCTTTCCCTCTCACCATTCCCACTTCAGCCATGTCACCATACCAGCAGCTACCTGTCTTCTCACCACTGCACCAACTCTCCTGTCTTCATGGAAACTACCTTCCCCACCTCAACCTTGTCATGCCAGGAAATTGCTACTTCCCCTTAAAGACTCTGCTGAGACATGATCTTCCCTGTGACTTCTCCGTGTTCCCTTCCCAAATATTAAGCACCATCCTCTGTATTTCCAGTGTCTTCGATTTAAAGCACTTAGACTTAAGATGATTGAATAATTCCTTATTCAAACCAGGATATTTTTGAGAATGAAAGAGGATGCTAGGACTAATCACCCCAGAGCCATAGACATAAACAAGGACTGCCTGAGGCAAACTAGGATGCATGGTCATCCTACTTATCTTTACATTGTTGAAATGACTATTTACACGTGTCATTCCCTCTCCCCACACACATACACAAGGAGGCAGGCAGTGAATTCATGGAAGGCGTAGGCCTCAGCATCTAGTATAGTGAGTGCCGACATGGTAATTGACTGATTAAATCTTGGGAAATTTACTGGGGCAGAACATTGTAGCATATTAAAAAGCATAGACATTACTTTGTCAACAAAGGTCCATCTAGTCAAGGCTACGGTTTTTCCAGTGGTCATGTATGGATGTGAGAGTTGGACTACAAAGAAAGCTGAGCACAGAAGAATTGATGCTTTTGAACTGTGGCGTTGGAGAAGACTCTTGAGAGTGCCTTGGACTGCAAGGAGATCCAACCAGTCTATCCTAAAGGAGATCAGTCCTGGGTGTTCATTGGAAGGACTGATGTTGAAGCTGAAACTCCAATACTTTGGCCCCCTGATGAGAAGAGCTGACTCATTTGAAAAGAGCCTGATGCTGGGAGGGATTGGGGGCAGGAGGAGAAAGGGACGAGAGAATGAGATGGTTGGATGGCATCACCAACTCAATAGACATGAGTTTGGGTAAACTCCAGGAATTGGTGATAGACAGGGAGGCCTGACGTGCTGCTGTCCATGGGGTCACAAAGAGTCAGACATGACTGAGCGACTGGACTGAACTGAAGTGGAGTGGTAGAGACCAACAAAAGGAGATGAGAGGGAACGTGTGCAAGGGAAACAAGTACACTACTTAGGCAGGAGCAGAGGTCTGGGGATTAAAACATAGTTTGGGAAAGACTGTGGAAACTCTGGATTGTGAGGTTCAGAAATTTCTAAGAAAGTGCAGTAGGAGGGGAAGGTTTAAACTTGGGGCAGTGACATAAAGGATAACTGATACTTGAATATAAGGTGAATTGGAGGGACAGAAAGGTAGGAGAACTGAGGAAACTATTTGGATTTTAAAAAAGTGAAATTATGAATGCCTAGTCTAGGACTCTTTGTTATTTAACCTTTTATGCTGGATGAAAAACTTAGGACCCTTTAGAATGCAAATGGAAGAACCTCAAATTAACCTGATTTAACCAAAAAGGGAAATTTATCAGCTCAGCTAACATAAGTATACAGGCATTGCTGGATCCAGGCCCTCACACAGTGTCATTTCATCAGGACTGTGCCATCTTTCGGTTCTCCTTACTTTATTGGCTTGGTTCTCAGTGATTCGGTTCGGTTCACTTCAGTCACTCAGTCTTGTCTGACTCTTTGTGACCCCATGGACTGCAGCACGTCAGGCCTCCCTGTCCATCACCAACTCCCGGAGTTCACTCAAACACATGTCCATTGAGATGGTGATGCCATCCAACCATCTCATCCTCTGTCATCACCTTATCCTCCCGCCCTCAATCTTTCCCAGCATCAAGGTCTTTTCTAATGAGTCAGCTCTTCTCATCAGGAGGCGAAAGGACTGGAGTTTCAGCTTTAACATCAGTCCTTCCAATGAACGCACAGAACTAATCTCCCTTAGGATGAACTGGCTGGATCTCCTTGCAGTGCAAGGCACTCTCAAGAGTCTTCTCCAACACCACAGTTCAAAAGCATCAATTCTTCTATGCCCAGCTTTCTTTATAGTCCAACTCTCACATCCATACATGACTACTGGAAAAACCATAGCCTTGATTAGATGGACCTTTGTTGACAAAGTAATGTCTGCTTTTTAATATACTGTGTCAGTTCAGTTCAGTTCAGTCGCTCAGTCATGTCCAACTCTTTGCGACCCCATAAATCGCAGTACGCCAGGCCTCCCTGTTCATTACCATCTTCTGGAGTTCACTCAGAATCCCATCCATCAAGTCCATGATACCATCCAGCCATCTCATTCTCGGTCGTCCCCTTCTCCTCCTGCCCCCAATCCCTCCCAGCATCAGAGTCTTTTCCAATGAGTCAGCTCTCCGTATGAGGTGGCCAAAGTACTGGAGTTTCATCTTTAGCATCATTCCTTCCAAAGAAATCCCAGGGCTGATCTCCTTCAGAATGGACTGGTTGGATCTCCTTGCAGTCCAAGGGACTCTCAAGAGTCTTCTCCAACACCACAGTTCAAAAGCA
>SJYC01052134.1:0-52594 GCA_006408675.1 Madoqua kirkii
CTCTGATCTCCTTTAGGATGGACTGGTTGGATCTCCTTGCAGTCCAAGGGACTCTCAAGAGTCTTCTCCAACACCACAGTTCAAAAGCATCAATTCTTCGGCACTCAGCCTTCTTCACAGTCCAACTCTCACATCCACACATGACCACAGGAAAACCAAAGCCTTGACTAGACGGGCCTTAGTCGGCAAAGTAATGTCTCTGCTTTTGAATATGCTGTCTAGGTTGGTCATAACTTTTCTTCCCAGGAGTAAGCATCTTTTAATTTCATGGCTGTAGTCACCATCTGCAGTGATTCTGGAGCTCCAAATATAAAGTCTGACACTGTTTCCACCGTTTCCCCATCTATTTCCCATGAAGTAATGGGACCGGATGCCATGATCTTCGTTTCCTGAATGTTGAGCTTTAAGCCAACTTTTTCCCTCTCCTCTTTCACTTTCATCAAGAGGCTTTTTAGCTCCTCTTCACTTTCTGCCATAAGGGTGGTGTCATCTGCATATCTGAGGTTATTGATATTTCTTCCGGCAGTCTTGATTCCAGCTTGTGTTTCTTCCAGTCCAGCATTTCTCATGATGTACTCTGCATATAAGTTAAATAAACAGGGTGACAATATATAGCCTTGCCGTACTCCTTTTCCTGTTTGGAACCAGTTTGTTGTTCCGTGTCCAGTTCTAACTGTTGCTTCCTGACCTGCATACAGATTTTTTAAGAGGCAGGTCAGGTGGTCTGGTATTCCCATCTCTTTCAGAATTTTCCACAGTTTATTGTGATCCACACAGTCAAAGGCTTTCGCATAGTCAAGACAGCAGAAATAGATGTTTTTCTGGAACTCTCTTGCTTTTTCCATGATCCAGCTGTCTAAATTGGTCATATTTTTTCTTCCAAGGAGCAAGCATCTTTTAATTTTATGGCTGCAGTCACCATCTGCAGTGATTTTGGAGCCCCAGAAGATAAAGTCTGTCACTGTTTTCACTGTTTCCCTATCTATTTGCCATGAAGGGATGGCTTCTCTGTGGAGTTCTCCCCAAAATGGACATTAGTAGCTTCCAGCCTACTTTGTTCCAGCTTAGCAGCCCTAGAAGAAAGAGGACACTGTTTTATCAATAGTTCCAGCAAAAATCCTAGGGAAGACTCTCTAGATCATGAAAATCAAATCACAGAAATAAAATTATCAAGAGGAACTATAGAAGTGATGTGCTTCCAAATGAGCAAGAAAATAAATGTACTTATTCCAAAATTATCTAGATTGTGTTTTTTCAGTATATTTAAATTTTGAGAAACGTTTTGAGTCATTATTATTTTAACTCAAAAATAATTTTACATATGATACTGGACATAGCATGCTAATTATCTAAAGAAGAGAGAAATTATTTCACCGTTTCAGTCCAACCTGTCAACGCAACAGTAGAGGAACTGATCTTTGAAGAGTGGTGATGGAGCCGAAGGGGGACTAAAAAGGCCGATTAAAATGAATCTGTCTTTGTGGGAATTCCTGTCTGATTTTACTGAGAAACAAGCTGAGAAACCTCTTCATTCTGAAATGACAGGAAGCTATGGGTTGAGAAACATAAATTTATTTGTAGAATTGATAGCATAATACTGAGAACACTATAACTGTGAATTTCCTATGAAATTTATGTTCTGAATAAAGGGTATATAATGTTCAGAACAGAACTCCCAAAGAGAGATACAAAGATTCAACTAGTTATAAGTAGATTTTCAATAATAAGGAGTATATATAATAATTCTGTTTGATGTTCAAGTTATACACACACATATACACACACACACACACATATATAGTGTGTGTGTGTGTATAATATGAATGAAATGCTGCACCAAATATAGTGACTGTCACTGGTTGGTAGGATTTGATGCACTTTCAATTTTCTTAGTTTCTTAGTCTGAATTTTTTACAATTTCTAAAATGAGTGTGTGTTACTTTTAAATGAGAAAAGAAATCAAAAAAAAAGTTTCTTTAAGAGAATAAAGAATTCTGACATAAAAGTAAACTACTATTGCCCTTTGACATGAAATCATGTGGTTCTTCTCACAACTTTTCCCCCCACAAATATCCATAATTCTCTTAGAAATTATACTGGATTTAGACCCAGTTGGGGACTAGACCTTTGATCTGAAAGAATATGACATACAAACACTACTTTTAAATGAGAAAAGAAATCAAAAAAAAAGTTTCTTTAAGAGAATAAAGAATTCTGACATAAAAGTAAACTACTATTGCCCTTTGACATGAAATCATGTGGTTCTTCTCACAACTTTTCCCCCCACAAATATCCATAATTCTCTTAGAAATTATACTGGATTTAGACCCAGTTGGGGACTAGACCTTTGATCTGAAAGAATATGACATTTCTCCTAATAGGTAAATAATAATCAAACACATTTTTACACTGTTATGCTAGCGTTAGTAATAAGAATATAATCATATTCACTGATACCTACCTTACTAAATCATTTTTGTTCTTTTCAAGAATGTACCTTTCAAGAACAAGGTTCCAGTACAGAAAATAATCTCAACCAAGGACCCAGTTTGATAGAAGCTGTCTTTCAAATATTGTACCACTGCACTTTCTCTCCACAAACATTTGGAAATGTCTTTGTGAATTACATGGAAGAAGAACAATTATGGGACTTCTTATATAACATTCCAGGTATGAGAACGTTACTATTTGTAAAAGTAGTATTTTATAGATACCCAAATATATCTTTAAAGACGTTTTTAAGTTTATTGATGTCAGTTTTGCTGAATCTGTTATTTGTAAAAGGTTATCTTACATTTTTTCAGTATATAGGCTACTTTGGGGAATCATACACCATTAGTTCCCATCAAAATTTAACATACTTAGGACAAGGTGAGGGAGAAAGTTGAGGGGGGAGGTTATTACCTAGAAATTATATTATGAGGATTTTCTTTTTTTATTAGAAATTTAACACCACAGATTTTTGCTATTAAACATGTAAGAAATTAGTAAAATGTGAAAAAATACTTTGTGCTTCTCAGATGCTTTTATTAAACAAGCTGATGGACAAACTTGCTGGCCAGTTTTCTTCATATGTAAATGGCATTTATTATGATGAGCCTAGTGGCTCTCTCTAGACATTTAAGTAAGTCCTATCATTGTTTTGGGGGTACTGTGTTTTCTCCAGCTGTGTTTTCTCCTGCCCACAGCTCGAGTGGATGGTAAAGTCAGAATGAGTTACATGTCTAAATAGGAAGTGTTTATGGGTTACCCAACCTTCAGGACCAGGTGTAAACATTCTCACATTGTTTGATCCTTAATATTGTCTTTAAATCTCTATACTTAATGTCTTGGCAAAATGAAGGATGAGGATTTAATGGTTATCCTGTCAGTCCATTAACTATATATATCATTCTCATTTGGTTTTCAACCTATATGCTTTCTTATACACTGTTTTGGAACCACCATTTCTATAAAATACTTAATAGAATCCATAAAAAAATCTAACTGGCTCATAATCATGGTTTTGTTCTTTCTGCACTTTTTAGCTATCGTCCAGACATTACTTGACTATCCTTTTAACTATTTTTAAGTCATTATGTTACATCTTCTCTTGGTCATTATCACCGCAAAATAGCAATATATAGCTTTATGTAAAGACTCTGTGATAATTATCTCCTTTTAAAGTCTTATTTTCTAGTTTTCATATATTCCTTATTGTTTCCTTTTTACCCCCCAAATGGTCAGTCTGCTAGTTTAAAAGAGAGCATTATTTCTGATGTAGACTTTATTGAACTGAAAGCAAAACAACCTTCAAAGCTCCGCCACCTCCTGCTATTTTGAGTTGTTTCTGGTGAGGATAAGAGCTGAATTGTCTCACAAGATTATAAAAAACCCGGGACCCACTTGCTTCAACCATTATTTCTCTTTCAGTTCTTAAGTTCTTGAACCATCTGACACTCAGCACAAAACCATTCTGAAAATAACTTAGAAGAGATCAATGATTTTAGGTGGTGGCCTGAGAAAGCAAAACTGCTCCTTGCCCCTAATTAGTCTTCTCTTCCATCTACACATTGAGCAAACCCTCCTCCCCCAGGTCAGAAAAATCTCTTGGAATAGGAACAGGTAATACAGATGTTCACGGAGACCAAATTTTGTCAAGCACTCAAAGGGGCAGAACTTCAAAGTGATGCAACATGCTTGGCCTTTGTGCAGCTGTTTCTCCATCAATGTTAACTTATCTCCTTTTAAAGTCTTATTTTCTAGTTTTCATGTGTTCCCTCACTGTTTGCTTTTTATCCAAAAACAGTCAGTCTTCTAGTTTAAAGTGAAAGTTAAAGTCGCTCAGTCGTGTCCGACTCTTTGCAACCCCATGGACCATATGGAATTCTCCAGGCCAGAATACTGGAGTGGGTAGCCTTTCCCTTCTCCAGGAGATTTTCCCAACCCAGGGATCGAACCCAGGTCTCCCGCATTGCAGGCGAATTCTTCACCTGCTGAGCCACCAGAGAGCATTATTTCTGATGCAGACTTATTGACTGAAAGAAATTAAGACGTTGCAGTGGTCATGAGGGACTATGCTTTTATTTTCTCTCTCCTATTTAAATCTTTGTAAGTCTCCTATTCTTCTGCTACCAATTACAGTTTTCTTAAAATCCCTAATAAGGTACAGTAATTCGTAAGAAAACTAAGTCTTTTACCGTGGTTTCTGTTTGACTTGAAAAATAACAGGTTTCAAGGAAATATAGCTGAGACACATAAGCATAATCCCGCAATATTTACATTTTACACTAAGAGATCTATGCTTCGGTTAATATTATAACTTATCCAGATTGACTGGAGTACATTACTTAAAACCTGGTTTGTTTTCTTCCTCTTGAAACACACTATGATTTCTGTATAGCTTATCCATGAGACATCACAGTCTTATCACTTTCGAATAAAAAGGTGAAAACAAAGAAGGCAGTATCCTCATTTTATTGCTGGGCTTCCCTGGTAGATCAGCTGGGAAAGAATCTGTTCACAATGCAGGAGACCCAGAAATATAGTCATAGTCATTCCTCGGTCAGGAAGATCTCCTGGAGAAGGGGCAGCCTAACCACTCCAGTCTTCCTGGGCTTTGCTGGTGGCTCAGATGCTGAAGAATCTGCCTGCAATGTGGGAGACCTGAGTTCAATCCCTGGGTTGGGAAGACCCCCTGGAGGAGGGCATGGCAATCCACTCCAGTATTCTTGCCTGGGAAATCCCCATGGACAGTGGAGCCTGGCGGGCTATGGTCCATGGGGTTGAAAAGAATCAGACAAGACTGAGCAACTAAGCATAGCAAAAGATGTTAAGAGACTTGCCTGAGATTGTTCACTGATTAAATCGCAGAATCAGAACCAAAAAATGGAGCTTTTGATCACAGGCCTTGTTATTTCTCTTTATTTTTTTCTATTAGACTAACCTTTTTGAAACATTTGCTTCATTAATACATGAATTCAGTAATGAAATATATAAACTGGCTTAATAATTAGAAATCTAACATATAACTCCTTAGAATGAACATAACTAGGAAGAAAAGAGTGAAAATATCCATTTAAAAAAAGATTACAGAAGATAAAAATGATTAAAAAAACAATTAAGTTGGGTACCTCATGTGGGCATTTCAAAGGCCAATACACTCTATAAGAAATAGACTTGGTAGCAGTCATTGCAGGCCTGTACTCTTAAAGTAGGTCAACAATATTTAGTTGGGCAAATGAAAATATCAAAGCACAAGTTACTTTGTGCTTCACTCTATTCCTTAACTCCCCTTTACTTTTAAGAGGAATACACGTCTTTAGCACACACTGAGTTAAACTTTATAAGAAACTACTAAACTGTTTTTCAAAGTAATCCCGTCCATTTCCATTCCCACCCGTTATGTGAGAGAGTTTGGGTTGCTTTGTGCCCTCACCAACACTTGGAATTGCCTTTTTGCTTTTAGTCATTCTAAGGAGTATATGCTATTATCTCATTGTGACTTTACAATTCCATGGTGATTAATGACGTCAAACATATCTTCATGTTTTTAAAAAACATGTCATTTGAAAAAATGTCATGTCATTTGAAAAAATTTTTTTGAAAAATATCTGTTTAAAACTTTCCTTCATTTATTAATTAGATTGTCTTACTGAGCTTTAAAGAGGTCTTCCCTGGTGGCTCAGTGGTAAAGAATCGCCTGCAAGGCGAGAGCCACAGGAGATGCAGGTTTTGATCCCTGGGTCGGGAAGATCCCCTGGAGGAGGGCGTGGCAACCCACCCCAGTATTCTTGTCTGGAGAATCCCATGGACAGAGGAGCCTGGCGGTCTAAGGTCCATGGGGTCGCAAGAGTTGGACAAGACTGAGCAACAAAACCACCACCATACATTTTCATATACTTATACAATTTTCCCAACATCTTTTTTAGAAATCACTATTCTCTCCTAGTTTGAATTACTTCAGTGCTTTTCTCATAAATCAGGTGGACAAGTGATCAAATCCATGTCTACGTGTGGATCCTCTTTTCTGACACTTGGAGCTACATGACTATATTATTCTTTGTTTGTTGTTTGCTCCGGGTTGTTCCTTTTAATATCTATTTTGACTTTCTTTGGAATAACTGGATATTTTTTCAATATTACAGTTTTTCTTTGCCAATGGCTTATTTGGTATAATTCTATATTTATTTTGGTAGTTGTTCCAAGGTTTACGTCTTGTGATGAGTATCTTTGACTCATCATGTTTAAGTATAATGTAAGAGTCTTACACAAGTATATTTCTATTGACTCTTCCTATTCTTTAGCATGTGTCATCATGCATTTTATTTCTACTAATGTTATGAACCCTACAATCTATTGTTTCACTTTTGTTTCAGTCAGTTATAGCTTAAAGAAGCAAAAAATGAGAAGAAAGTCTTTCATATTTGTCCACCTATTTATTATTTCTGGTACTCTTCTTTTACTTGTGTAGATCTGAATTTCTGACAGATATCATTTTCCTTCTACCTTAAGTATTTCCTTTAATGTACTAAAATTTTCTGCCATCAATTCATTTGATTTGATTTGATTGCATGAAAAAAAAGCTTTATCTTCATATTTGAGATATTTTTCATCAGACATGTACTTTTAAGTTTAGAGATTTTTCTATCTTTCATTTTCTTTCACTCAGTACTTTCAAGACATTTTTCTATTTTAGGGCTTGCATTGTTTCTGATGATAAATCAGTTTAGGTTTTAAAGTGTTTGCTTCCAGTTCTATAATGTGCCTTCTTTGTGTTGTTCATTTTCAGATTGTTCTCTTTATCACGACTTTGCAGCAATTTAATTATGATGTGCTTTGTTTTCATTTCTTTTGTATTCTGCTTAGGGATTGTTGAGCTTCTTATAGCCGATAATGTTTAGTTTTTATCATATTTGGAAATCTGTTAGCCATTCTCACAGGGTATTTTATCTTTTTTACCCTACCACCACTTTTTTCTGTAATTCTTTTTTTTAAATAATTAATTCATTTGGCTGAGTAAGGTCTTAGCTGTGGCATGCAGAGTCTTCATTACATCATGCAGGGTCTTTTGCTGCGCTGTACAGGCTCAACGGTCTTGGCACATGGGCTCTCGAGTTGTGGCCCACAGCCTCGAGTCCGCAGGCCCAATAATTGCAGCATGTGGGCTTCATGGATCTTAGTTCCCTGACCAGGGATTAAACTTGTGTTCCTTGCATTGCAAGATGGATTCTTAACTATTGGACCACCGGGGAAGTCCCTGATTTGCAGATATTGCCAAACTCTTGTATTCCTCTGATAAATCCAACTTTGTATTGTGTACGATCCTTTTAGTGTATTCTTATGTTCAGTTTATTGATATTTTGTTGAGGATTTTTGCATCTATGTCCATCGGTGATACTGGACTATGGTTTTTCTTTTTTGTGTGATATCTCTGTCTAGTTTTAGTATCAGGATGAGGCTGGCCTTGTATACAGAATGAGGTTGGAAGTATTCCTTCCTCTATACAATTTTTGGGAATAGATTGAGAAGAACAGGTCTCACCTCTTCTCTAAATGTTTGGTAGCATTCACCTATGAAGCCATCTGGTCCTGGACTTGTGTTTGTTGAGAGTTTTTCTAAATTATTAATTCAGCGTCATTGCTGGTATTGGTCTGTTCATAGTTTTTATTTCTTCCCGGTTCAGTCTTGGGATATTGTACATATCTAGTAATTTGTCCATTTCCTCTAGATTGTCCATTTTATGGCTGTGTAATTGTAGCCTCTTACAATCATTTTTATTTCTGTGATGTCAGATATAACTTCTCCTTTTTCATTTCTGATTTTATTGATTTGGACCCTCTCTCTTTTTTCTTCATGAGTCTGGCTAAAAGTTTGTCAATTCTGTTTCTCTTTTAAAAAGTCCAGCTCTTAGTTTCAGCACTGTGGTGCTTTTTACAATGGGTTGTCATTTGAGAAATATCACCTTGAAATTTGAGGGGGAAAATCGTATCAGTGCTCTTCTCTGTTGATTCACATAGTCATCCTTGAACTTCCTAGTCATTAAAAACAGACAAAAACTTTTTTTGTATCTATCACATAAGTAACACATAATCATCACAGGTGATACTTATTAGAAAGAAGGGAGGAAAGGAAAAGAGGGAAGGAGGGAAGAAAAAGTCAAAGAAGAAGAAGGAAAGGAAAAATAAAATCACCTGAAATACCATTAGTTATTGATAATCACCATCAACATTGTAGAGTATCTTTTAATTCTTTTCTATGTGTATGTAAACATGTATTTTATAATATAGTATATCATACTCTTTTCTAAGCTGCTTTTTTTTTTCTAATCAATATGACTTTATTGCAAAGATGGATGTGCTGTGCTTAGTCACTCAGTCATGTCTGACTCTTTGCAACCCCATGGACTGTAGCCCACCAGGCTCCTCTGTCCATGGGGATTCTCCAGGTCAGAATACTGGAGTGAGTTGCCATGCCCTCCTCCAGGAGATCTTCCCAATCTAGGGATCAAACCCAGGTCAACGGCATTGTGGGTGGATTCTTTACCATTTGAGCCACCAGGGAAGCCCTAAGCTAATTAAATAAATCCCTAGTTGTGGGACATTTATATTATTTCCAGGTTTTTATTTTATTATTTACATAATCATAAACTCCAATACTTTGGCCACCTCATGCAAAGAGTTGAGTCATTAGAAAAGACTCTGATGCTGGGAGGGATTGGGGGCAGAAGGAGAAGGGGACGACAAGGATGAGATGGCTGGATGGCATCACTGACTTGATAGACGTGAATCTGAGTGAACTCTAGGAGTTGGTGATGGACAGGGAGGCCTGGCGTGCTGCGATTCATGGGGTTGCAAAGAGTCAGACTCGACTAAGCGACTGAACTGAACTGAACTGAACTGAATTAATTTCTTAGGATAAATTTCCAGAGAAGGAATAAATGTGTTAATAGGTAAGTGTCAAAGCTTTTGCAGTTGTTGTCCATGTGTCATCTAAGAAGGTTATACAAGTTATATATCCACCAGTAAAGTCCCCAAAGTACTGCGAATACTGTTTTATTCACTGTTACTCTGGCTACTGTTCCCTTGATTACCAAGGGGTAACTTTTTCCCCAAATGGTTTTGGACTACTTATCAATCGTATGATCTCTAGGCTAAAAAGAGCTCTTCTTTCCTTTCGCTTTGAACTAGATTACTGAGAAGCTGAATTCTTAATTGAACAGGGCACAAAAATTTTTGATTCTGCTAACTATAATATACTGGCTGATTTTAAAGTCTCAACATGCAGAGAGTCCGAGAGAGAGGTCATCCGATGCCTGAGACTGGCGCTGACGGATGCCATCAAGGACGTTGTGCGGCAGGTAGTGTCTGTGATGAGCTCTGGGAGCAGCTGTGAGATGAACCTAAACAAGCACAGCGTTCCTGAACGTCTGCATGACAGCATTCCGAAAGAATGGAATTACATTCCAAAAGAAACCAAAAGGAAAGAAGCAAGCAAAGGTACATTTATTTTTCTTTAAGAACACGTCCCTAAAGAAGCACACTTTCTAGGGTATGAACACAAGTAACATTGTAAAAATTACAAGATTTGTAAACTGTATTAGTCTCCTTTCTACCATGTGTATTTAGGATTCCTAATTTTCATTACTGCAAGCCATATTATCAAAAAGTAAAAAATACACACACATACACAACTTAGGAATGAAAATGACTCAAACAATTATCTTCTTTTTTTTAACTATCAATTCAAAAATTTTCTGTGATATTTTGTGTTTATGTTAGTATTCAGATTAGTCAGATGATTTTGATTGATTTCCCTTAAACCTATTGAGGAATCTAAAATTCATATTCTCAAGAAGATTGCTCTGATATTCAGTTTAATTATTCTGTTTTGAAGTTTTTCTTGTACAACTACCAATTATTACTTTCTTCTCTTTCTTTAATATACCTACATGTGTAGCTTTTGGGTAAAAAATAACACCCCATTTAATAGCTACATGTATTCTTCTGATAGGGTATTCCCCTCTAGTACCTATGGTTCTGGATTCAGTGTGTTGTTCCTCTTCAGGGCAATGCATCTACTGAGTGTACTGAAGAATTATCAATGACCTATATTATTCATTTATTTTATTACTCAAGTCCTTTCTTGTTAGTTTCTTCCTATCTAAATGTCTCTACTTTCCAAGAATTTCACAAGGTTCCTTTGGATATATCTGATTTATCTGTTTGTATCCATGAATCTTCTTTAGAATTTTAAAAATACATCTTTTCCTTTTTATCTTCATCTTTAAAGAAGAGTATTTTTTCACTAACTGTAAGGAAACTCAACGGTAGAGTACTCCAGCTGAACAGTAGGATACTCCTGCTTAATCTAAATCCATTTGTGGAAAGTAGCTCTTCTTTCATCTTCTCCATAGTGGTCCTGAATAATGTGAATCTTATCCAGGAACCTTATATTAAAGACTCAAATCAAATTAT
Source organism: Madoqua kirkii (assembly GCA_006408675.1). Lineage (NCBI taxonomy): Eukaryota > Metazoa > Chordata > Mammalia > Artiodactyla > Bovidae > Madoqua > Madoqua kirkii. The sequence continues at coordinate 10,956 of SJYC01052134.1, forward strand.
CTACCAGTGACCTTTCGTAGTAATGCTTTAATTCTGTCCAAACCCTATTAAACTGCCTTTGGATCCAGTAAAGCCATTTAATTCAAATTGGAAAATGTCAGATATTCATTACTTCAGTTCTTCCTCATCAGAGTTGTTGCCGTCTCCCCTTTCTAGCCTTGGGATATTGCATAGGTTTTGAGCAATACAGGAGGCATGATCTATAGTTTATATATCATGTCATATGAATAGTACTTTTTTGTTTCTGGCTTTCAAGTTGGTCTGTTCACAAACAATTATTATTTTTTCTACAAGTATTTTGGAACTCTTCCATAACATTTCAAAGGGCCTCTGGCTTCCACCCCCACCCTGAAAAACTGAGTTTGTATTGATCGATACCAGTTCTTATGGTTTTCCTTACTAAATAATACTTTTTCATAAAATTATCAGTAAGAGTAGAAATATAACACTTAGAGAGGCATGAAGGAGTGCCAAATCACATATAAATACCATAAAAGAAAGTGGTGGAGGAAGGTGACTTTCTAAAGCATTTTGTGCATTTCAGGATGTGACGATAGGAGAATACCATTGTTCTTCATCTCTATCCTCTTTTAAATTGACATTACTCAATCTTTACTTTCCCTACAACGTACAAGATAGATAACATGTTCATGCCAGACATTAAGTCACTTATTACTGCTACATATGAGGTACTGGAATTGGATCAGGGATAAACCATCAATAAGAGATCCCCTATTGATTCTTGAAGACTAGTATAATAAATGTTTACAAATAGGTACAAACACCTCTGGAGGTATATAAGACAATTCTCTGGTGGGTGAGAAGACAGCAAGCAAAACTACTGATGTTTCACATGGAGCCTGTTATGGAATTCTCCCTGGGTCTGTGAGCAGGCCAGCCATGTGCGGGGGACATTATTGTCAGTGAGGGCATATACAGGGAACTTCACCCTTCAGTAGCCTTCACGATTCAGCAATCAATGAAGGTCGTCCTTTGTATTTCAGAATCTAGTTTTCCCAGAATTAATCCCCACAAAACACACAAGTGGCTTTCACATATTCTCATAAATAACAAATCAACTGCTGTTTAAAACTATTACTGGGAATCCAAGGAAAACAAACAATGAAAAAGTAAAAAAAAAAAAATTCACACTGAGGAAAACTACTGTTTCTAACATAAACTATTTCTCAGCCATGTTATAAGTTAGAACACTGATAATCTGACCAGATTTGGCCAAAAATAAATAAAAAAGGAGTGGGAAAACCATCTGAAGCATGGCTTTCCATACTTAGTTGTTAAAGATGAATCCCTCCAAAATAAGTATTGTACCTTGAGAAATATCTCAAATATCTAAATATCTAAATATCTAAATATCTAAATATCTAAATATGGTTTGAAGACTTTCTTGATTAGCGAAAGATTTCAAATCTAAGCATACAAACATGAAGATAAACCTTGATAATCATTTTCAGCAGTGTTTTAAGTCGATTGATATTTAATTCAGTGCTTGGTAAAATTCATCTAAATAATGAAGTGCTTAGGGGCCTTTTTTTTTTTTTTTTGAGGATTCTAACTTAAAAGACAAATCGTCACTAGCTTAAGGAAACATTTGTCCTTCCGGACATAGTGAAAATGATGGAACATGGAAAACACTGAAGATTTAAAAAAATAAATAGTACAATAAATTATACAGTGTAAGAGATTTCCCGAAGAATTGAATGGAAGTTCAGATGTTTCTGATATAGCTCAGCTTAGGTATTCACTCCCTAAGTGAATACGCAAAGAATTCTCTCCCTAAGAGCAAATACACAAAGAATTAGTTGTTTTATTTCTTTGACAGTGACCAAAGGAAAGATATACCAAAGAATGTATTATCTTACCACTAAATTACTTTTTAAATAGAAAGAATGCTTTATGGGAAAACTCAGGAGTAATTGTTTCTAACTAAAACAATAGATTCTGGAGAGGAAATAGAGGTAGCAAGCACCACAGAGAAAATGTATTCCAGGCATCATTCACATGTGGATTGAGAAAGAAAGTGACGGCAGAATATGTCAAGTGTTACCAGAAGTCATTCAGATAGTTTATTTTGTAAAACCCAGAAATATTAGTTTTATAAAAGCAAGCATCACCTATATAAATGTCATCGCTGCACATGTAAGAACTTAGAATTTTCTAGCTTGATTTAAAATGTTCCAAATAAGTGTTTCAGTTATTTTTGAAAACTTCTTAAAAGTACAAAAATGAGGGCATCCCCGGTGGCTCTCCTGGAGAGTCCGCCTGCCAGTGCCGAAGACACGGGTTCCATCCCTGAGCCGGGAAGATTCCTGCACGCGGCAAAGCAGCTAAGCTCATCTGCCAGAGTACTGAGCCTGTACTCAGAGCTCAGGAGCCACAGAGACTGAGCGCGCAGGCTGCGGCTCCCAAAGCCTGCACGCCTTAGAGCCCAGTGCTCCGCAACAAGAAAATCCACTGCAGTGAGGGGCCCACGCACCCCCGCTGGAGAGTGGCCCCTGATTACAGTAAACACAGAAAAGCCCACACTGCAACAAAGACCCAGCACAGCCAAAAAGTTTATTTAAATACAAAAATGAAATATTTTCATTTTGCTGCAAGAACAGTTAATTAACATAATGGTGATGACTATTCATTAGTCGGATTTCAACGACAACGTTTGTCTTTTCGGTGGTTGAGATTGAAAAACGAGTGCCATGACTTCACAGGTTGCATATGGATCTATGTATATATTCATGTAGTGACTTTGTCACCTATGATGGTCATTAAAACCAAGTATTGAGACAAACTAAATAACCTGACATTTGAATCAATGTGTTACAAACTATTAAAGCCCAGATTTTTAAAAGAATAAAGCACATAAAATCACATTATCCTCACTCAATAGTGTATTAACAATATTTGATACCATTAGTAAACAATATTTTAAAAATTAATTTTAAGACATTATTTGTCTTTACCTTTTTCATTATAAATTTCATTTTTTGCATGTTTTATAATCTCCAAGATTATATATTCCCTGGTGGCTCAGAGGTTAAAGCGTCTGCCTGCAATGCGGGAGACCTGGATTCGATCCCTGGGTCAGGAAGATCCCCTGGAGAAGGAAATGGCAACCCACTCCAGTGTTCTTGCCTGGAGAATCCCATGGATGGAGGAGCCTGATGGGCTGCAGTCCACAGGGCCACACAGAGTCGGACATGACTGAGCAGCTTCCCTTTCCCTTTCCCTATAATCTCCAAAATATATTATTACAATCAGTAGTCTATGCATAAAAAGGAAGATATGATAAGTATATACCTGTACCTCTCACATCGCATTCAATGTCATATTCAAAGGCTATGGTTTTTCCAGTAGTCATGTACGGATGTGAGAGTTGGACTATAAAAATACTGAGCACCAAAGAATTGATGCTTTTGAACTGTGGTGTTGGAGAAGACTCTTGAGAGTCGTTTAGAAAGCCAGGAGATCCAACCAATCAATCCTAAAGGAAATCAGCCCTGAATATTCTTTGGAAGGACTGATGCTGAAGCTGAAATTCCAATACTTTGGCCACCTGATGTGAGGAATGGACTCACTAGAAAAGACCCTGATTCTAGGAAAGATTGAAGATGGTAGCAGAAGGGGCTGACAGAGGATGAGATGGTTGGATGGCATCACTGACCTGATGGACATGAGTTTGAGCAAGCTCAGGAGTTGGTGATGGACATGGAAGCCTGGCATGCTACATTCTATGAGGTCACAGGGAGTCGGATACAACTGAACGACTGAACTGAACTGAACATTGTGTTCATTCTGGGACATGCATTTTTTCACACTTTATCAAGTTGGGATGCCTCTTGCAATATATTACATACAAAGGGCTTAGAAGTCAACTTATGTAAATACAGACAGACTAATGAACGTGTGGTTTCTTAAAAGATCCACCCTGGTGTGTTGTTAGCATCATCATAGACTCAGATCCTGTGAGTGTGCTTGTGTGGCGCTGTGCTGTGCTTAGAGGCTCAGTTGTGTCTGACTCTTTGTGACCCCATGGACTATAGCCCACCAGGCTCCTCTGTCCATGGGATTCTCCAGGGAAGAAACTGGAGTGGGCTGCCGTGCCCTCCTTTAGGGGATCTTCCCAAGCCAGGGATCGTACCCAGGTCTCCTGCATTGCAGGCAGGTTATTTACCATCTGAACTACAAGGGAAGCCCTAGCCTGTGGTCAGTAGAATGGATTTGTCATCGGTCTAAAGGTTCTGACTAGGATTTGCCTAAGTTTTGATAAAGTAGTTTGAGATTTGAGTACCTGCAGTTCTCAGATTTTGTAATATTAGTAGGAATACAGGTGTGAAGAGAATTGTTCATCTTTAGCTGATATCTACTTATCTTGTCAAATGTTTACTCAGAATGTGCAGATAGCTCTCTTTAGGATGAACAGAATATAAGATATAATCTTTTAAGTCAAATACTTGGCAGCAGATTAGGGGCATATGAAACGCAAACACATTAAGAACAATAAAACATTTAAGATATTTAAGAACATTGACAAGAGTGGTTTTTAAATTTGCTTATCTATATTTCAAGCTTCATCTAAACATTTATTTGAATAAAAATAAGACATTTATTGAGGAACTATTTTTTACAAAGTACTGAACTAGATACTTTTTAATTTATTCATTTATTTAATACAAAAGTCTCCTGAGATCATTCAAATATATGTTGGACCGAGTACAATTTTTACAAACATAAAAACACTGCTCCAGTTAATTCTGAAAATCATTCTTAAGCTGTTGTGAATTTCTGAGGAATCACTAGACCAGACCTATGTTTCTAAGAACTTTGTACTTTTTAAGAGCAGAGTGACTTTTTTTTAACTTTTTATTTTGTATTGGAATATAACCAAGTAATAATGCTGTGATAGTTTCAAGTGGACAACAAAGGGACTCAGCTATACACATACATGTATCTGTTCTCCTCCAAACTCTCCTTCTGTCCAGTCTGCCACATAACTTTGAGAAGAATTCCCTGTGCTGTACATAAGATCCATTTTAAATATAGCAGTGTGTGCATGTTGATCCCAAACTCCCTGTCTCTTCCCCTTATCCTTCCCCCAGGCAACCATCAATTCTCTAAGTCTGTGAATTTGTTTCTATTTTGTAAATAAGGTCATTTGTTTAATTTCTTCTCAGATTCTGCATATATGGAATGTCAGATGATATTTTTCTTTCCCTGTCTGACTTAACTTCACTCAGTATGGCAGTCTCTAGTTCCATGTATGTTGCTGCAAATGGCATTATTCCATTATTTTAAATGACTAATATCCCATTGTGTGTGTGTGTGTGTGTGTGTATTTCACCTCTTTTTCTTCCATTCCTCTACTGGTGAACATCTAGGTTGCTTCCTTGTCTTGGCTGTTGTAGACAGTGCTTCGGTGAACACTGGGGTGCGTGTATCCTTTTGGACGCCATTTGCCTTTGGATATATGCCCAGGAGTGGGATTGCAGGGTCACACGGTAGCTCATTTTTTAGTTTGTAAAGAAACCTCCACACTGTTCTCCATAGTCTCTGTGTCAGTTTACATTCCCACTAATAGTGTAGGAGGTTCCCTTCTCTCCACTCAGTCTCCAACATTTATTGTTTGTGGAATTTTTGATGATGGCCATTTTGACTAGTGTGAGGTAATATCTCACTGTAGTTTTATTTTGCATTTATATAATAATTTGTGATGTTGAACATCTTTTCATGTGCCTTGTGAGCATCTGTATGTCTTCTTTGAGAGCTTCTCTGGTGGCTCAGCTGGTAAAGAATCTGCTTGCAATGCAGGAGACCTGGGTTCGATCCCTGGGCTAGGAAGATCCCCTGGAGAAGGAAGTAGCAACCCACTCCAGTATTCTTGCCTGGAGAATCCTGTGGACCGAGGAGCCTGGAGGGCTACAGTTCATGGGGTTGGAAAGAGTTGGACATGACTGATCAGCTAACACTAACTAACATGTCTTCTTTGGGGAAATGTCTGTTTAGGTCTTCTGCCCATGTTTTGATTGGGTTGTTTGTTTTGATGGTCTCCAAAATCCACAGAGTGTCTTCTTAAAATGTCACAAATATCTTAAGAAATCTTTCTCAGTGTTTTATTATTTTTGTTCAGTAAAAACAGTGAAAAATAATTTTCTGAAGAACTTATAGCTACGTTCTTTTAGACTTTTACTCTGTTCCAATGTTCAAATTCAACTATGTACACAGTGTATTAAAATGCTTGTATCTGGCTTTACGAGATACTCAAGGAGTAAGATTTTATTCCATGCTCTTGGGGAGCTTTTAGTCTAGCTGTAAAGACAACTCATGAATATATAAATAAGAATATAACAAACAATGATAGATGATCATACAAAAGATAATACAACGTGGCATTTTATGAACCTAATTACAGCACAGTCATATGGGTAATATGTCCAAATACATTCATAGGAGGAAAAAACTTTGAACCAAAAGTTGAAGGTTATGAGTGACCTATGAAGAATGAGGGGATTCCATGTGAGACTAATGAGATATTCAGAAGCTTAAGAGCAAAGAGGATGAAAGAAAGATGAGGTTCACCAAAACTGCCTGCAGCTAGACTATGGAGTGTTTTGACAGCAATGCTCCAGAGACTGATCTCATAACAGTGGAAAACAGCTGAAAGAATTGTAGCAGAGAAATTAGGTAAAGAAGTTAACAAAGTTAAGCAGTAGTATATGCATCTGGCTGTGCAGCTGAGCATAGTCTGGAGCAGAGAGATGGGTTAGGAGAATCCTACGATAGTCCAGATACCATTGTGAGGGCAGGGTTGAGTAGGTAGCAGCCCTGGTCACAGCGAGGCAAAACTGCACGTCAAAGAGATGGAGTCGGAAGACTGATCTGTGTAGCCCCTAGTCTTGTATGAAGGATTAGGAGGCATATTTAAACAATTCAAAAGGAAAGTAAGAGTTGGACATGACTGATCAGCTAACACTAACTAACATGTCTTCTTTGGGGAAATGTCTGTTTAGGTCTTCTGCCCATGTTTTGATTGGGTTGTTTGTTTTGATGGTCTCCAAAGTCCACAGAGTGTCTTCTTAAAATGTCACAAATATCTTAAGAAATCTTTCTCAGTGTTTTATTATTTTTGTTCAGTAAAAACAGTGAAAAATAATTTTCTGAAGAACTTATAGCTACGTTCTTTTAGACTTTTACTCTGTTCCAATGTTCAAATTCAACTATGTACACAGTGTATTAAAATGCTTGTATCTGGCTTTACGAGATACTCAAGGAGTAAGATTTTATTCCATGCTCTTGGGGAGCTTTTAGTCTAGCTGTAAAGACAACTCATGAATATATAAATAAGAATATAACAAACAATGATAGATGATCATACAAAAGATAATACAACGTGGCATTTTATGAACCTAATTACAGCACAGTCATATGGGTAATATGTCCAAATACATTCATAGGAGGAAAAAACTTTGAACCAAAAGTTGAAGGTTATGAGTGACCTATGAAGAATGAGGGGATTCCATGTGAGACTAATGAGATATTCAGAAGCTTAAGAGCAAAGAGGATGAAAGAAAGATGAGGTTCACCAAAACTGCCTGCAGCTAGACTATGGAGTGTTTTGACAGCAATGCTCCAGAGACTGATCTCATAACAGTGGAAAACAGCTGAAAGAATTGTAGCAGAGAAATTAGGTAAAGAAGTTAACAAAGTTAAGCAGTAGTATATGCATCTGGCTGTGCAGCTGAGCATAGTCTGGAGCAGAGAGATGGGTTAGGAGAATCCTACGATAGTCCAGATACCATTGTGAGGGCAGGGTTGAGTAGGTAGCAGCCCTGGTCACAGCGAGGCAAAACTGCACGTCAAAGATGATGGAGTCGGAAGACTGATCTGTGTAGCCCCTAGTCTTGTATGAAGGATTAGGAGGCATATTTAAACAATTCAAAAGGAAAGAAGAAAATGATGACTAACTTTCCTGGTGGCTCAGACAGTAAAGCGTCTGCCTGCAATGAGGGAGACCCAGGTTCAGTCCCTGGGTCGGGAAGATCTCCTGGAGAAGGAAATGGCACCCCACTCCAGTGTGCTTGCCTGGAGAATCCCATGGGCGGAGGAGCCTGGTAGCCTACAGTCCATGGGGTCGCAAAGAGTTGGACACAACTCACTCAGTGATGAGGAGGACAGAGAAGTGGAATGCCCATCTGGGAGCTGGAGTAGTTGAAAGGCCAAGACTGAAGGTTCTAGAATCATCTAGAAGAGTGGTTCTCAACTAGGAAGATAGAGAACAATTTGGCAATGCTTTGGAGACATTTTTGCCACAGTTGATGAGAATGTCATTGGTACCTAGTGAGTGGAGACAGAGATGCCACCGAGACATCCTGTGATGCACAGGTCAGCTCCTTGCAACGAAAAATTCTCTAGCCCAGGTGTCAGTAGTGCGAAAGGTGAAAAGCCTTGATCTCGAGAGAGGAGAACAATAAATCCTTCAGAGAAATCACGTTAAGTGAGAGAGAATAGAATCTTCAGTCAACAGCCCAAGGACTTACAGGTAAGAGGTGTTAGTAGAGGTGGAGCTAGTGTGGAACACAGAGGAGCAGGGCAATAGAGATATACACAAACCAGTCTGTTGGCTCATTTATTCAACAAGTATTTACCAAACATCTGTTAGAGATGAAGCCCTAATGCCTTCCTGGAGCTTCTATTCTAGTGGATGGAGACAATGAAAAAAAAAGTGAGGCTAAATGCGGTAATAAAGTTGATGGGGTCTAATGATAGGGAGGGACTGGGGGCTGGAATAGGATCAGCGTGAAGGGACTGTCTTACTTGGATTGTAGGGGGAGGCTGTCAGAGGAAATGAAATTTGAGCTGAAAACTAAAAGAAGAAGAGCCAGTCCCGGCAAGAGCTGGAATGATTCTGTCATGGATGCCAGGAGAATAGACAGGCTTAAGGAAGTGCCAAAGGCCACCAAAAGGTCGCAGCATGGGTATCTTTGTGTTTATTGATTAGGAGGACCTTGGGCCCTTTAAACCTACAATCTTAATGGATAAAAACATAAGAAATAATTCTGAATTTTCTAATCATTTCTGGGAGGAAAAATTAAGTTGGGGGGCTTGGGGAATTTTGGGCAGGACTGCAGAGGACCCCAGTAGAGTTCTGTTGGAATATGTCAGGCACTTGCTCTTCTCAACGATTTTCTCCACAAAAATTAGACATCCCCACACAGCACTCAACACGACACAGTGATGGAACGCAAATGCTAATATTAATCGTCCCTTTTCTTTCTTTTCTCCCCCAGGCTTCACGAGGCTTGCTGCTCAGGCAGTATCTATTGTAATCAGCAAGTTACCTACAGTGATTGCATGCTTGCCTCCCCCAATTAAATACTTTTTTTTTCTGTCTGAGAGAAAAATGTCAGAAAACTTCGTTCAATTGAAGAAAGCTGGCCTGCTTGTCTGGAACTTGATTGTAATTATATGTCGGATATTTGAGGATGGAAACACTGTGGAACTTTTAACAGGTGCCTCCCTTGACAGATGGAGTAAAGAGAAACTCGGTTTAGTCTGTGTGTGTTTAGAAAGCATCATGGGAGAGCAGACGAGTCGCCCTAATCAAATGACCCAAAAGGTTATACGGAGCATCGAGCAGCAGAAACCCAACTGGGTTGAATGCCAGTTGTTGAAAGCAAGGAAACTGAGCACCGAATGGTAAAGTTATGTTTTTCTTTCCCCAAATTGCATCAGACACTTTCCCCAAAAGCCAAAATCACCCATAAACAACCACCACCACAAAATATTGTCAGATAGGCAGCCATGGTCATCTTGCTAACTTCCTGGGAACTTTGATGAATACAGGCAAAGATAAATATTCCATCAAACGCTGGATTGTTAAATGTTCCTTGTCTTGTTAAAATTTGAACCCCATTGATACACTGGAACACTATACATGTGTAGTCCCCATCTCAAGGTTTCTGATTAAAAGGGTGGTGGTTAAACCCAGGAGAATTTGGTTTCACTCCTTTTCAGTGTGCAAACAGGTATCTCGTGGATAGCCTGGAGCTTTTCGTAAATGGCTTGGCCATGGAGATTAAATTAAGAAGGAATTAATGGGTATAAAAGGCTCTTTATTGCTTTCTGTGTACCTGATTGTCAAAAAGGTACACATTTTTCATCTGGTAATGTAAGAATCCCAGAGGGCAACTGGGGCATATCACACTCAAGCTATAAACACACCCAGCTGTTTCTGTATGAAAATGTCAGCCGTCTCGGTTTGTCACTGAGAGCTAAGTGATTTGTGGTATTGCAAAGATTTTTAAGGGTCCCTGATGAATTTAAATGTGTACATAGAGTCCTCCTGTCTTACAATTAGTCTTCAGTATAGAACTGCATGATATTGATAAAGGAGTTATGGTTCATATGGTCTACAGATCACTAAGCCAGACTCCCCGCCCCCACACTTTTTCTTTTTACACCACTCACAGACACTGTCCCCCATTCTTTTGAAATATATTCATATTACTAGAAAGTACTATTATAACTTTCTGCCTGAAACAACTAAAAGTTGTTAGTTTTAGTACATGGCCGTGATAGAGTTTGGGTTTTGGAATTAGATGGACAAATACAAATCCTTTGTAAATTGGCCTTCTTTTGTGACTTATGGGGTTGTGCGGGTTGGATCCCTGGGCTGGGAAGATCCCCTGCAGCAGGAAATGGCAACCCATTCCAGTATTCCTGCCAGGAGAATCCTATGGACAGAGGAGCCTGGGGGGCTACATCCATGGGATTGCAGAGTCAGACACAACTGAGTGACTGAGCGCTCACGTACAAAGCTGGTAGAGTTGTTTTGGGAAGTTAAATAACTGTCATAAAGTTCTTAACATCAAGCTTAGACCTAGTAAGCATTTGTTATTTATAAACTGTTAAAATAAGCTGCACTGTTTAATAGTGTGATGACAAATGCTCTTTACTAGTTTATGTTAATCTGTGAGACTTCATATTAATCGAAATTACTGTAAGTAATCATGTAAGTAGTGTAAATAATCTAAGAAATGTAAGTAATCATTTTCCTGGCCTTGTCATACTGACTTTTAGAAATTTATTTGTGGGGCATCCTGTGTTGTAGGATTAAGAATAGCAGTCAGGAAAATGCTTAGTAACGTTGACAGTGACCTTAATCTTTATATTTGCATTGGATACCAATTTACAGGCTTTAATGCAAAGACTAAAAGATTAAGGCCACGTGTCATTATCCATGGCAGTGGGTGTCGAAGAGAGAGAAGAGAAGCAGAGTAAAAATAGTGGATTTGATCATAAAGTTAAATTTATGATACTGCTGAATTATGAGACTATCAATAAGATCAGTGGAAAGTAATGTCTCTAATATACCTTGGGCTACATACAGAAATCCAGAAGTGAAATTTTTTCCTTGAAAGTTGATTTTAGCTCAAGTATTTTATAAACAGCACCAACACATCTGATATTTTCTATAGTAGGGAATTGTGTAACCAATATTTGGCTGATTAGTTTTATGTTGCAACTTGCACCAAAAATAATTTTTATTAGCTTTTAAAAAATGTTTTACAGCCCTCAAAAATTCTGAATACACTTTATGTAGCTTGTAATTAGCACAGTGCTATGTCTTTCTCAATTTCTCAAGTAATTTCAATATGAAAAATATCCAGATTTAAAAGTTATTTCATTATTTGAAAAAGAATTAAATTTGACTTATTAACAGACTTTAGGTAATCACTTACGGGTTTGGGTGGTATAGAAATGCTTCATCCCGACTTTGCCTTTAGTTAATTTTCTGATATACACATGAATTTCCATCTCTACGCATTTCTCACAGATAGACGATCATTTAGTTCATAGATCTATACCATGAGGAAGATGTATTTTAAACCATGATGTCCGTATACAGGTGGAGGGTTGCCTTGACCTTACTGTGATAGTTTTTGAAAATGGTGGCTCGGATGGTAAAAAATCTGCCTGAACTGTGGGAGATCTGGGTCCAGTCCATGAGCTGGGAAGATCCTCTGGAGAAGAGAATGGCAACCTACTCCAGCGTTGGTAGGGCTTCCCTGGTGGCTCAGATGGTAAAGAATCTGCCTGCAATGTGGGAGACCTGGGTTTGATCCCTGGGTCGAGAAGATCCTCTGAAGAAGGGAATGGCTACCCACTCCAGTATACTTGCCTGGAGAACTCCACGGACAGAGGAGCCTGCTGGGCTACCGTCCACGGTGTTGCAGAGCTGGACAGGACAACACCTTCGGTACTTTTTCATATGAAAGTATAAACACTTAAACTAAAACAGTTCTTCTGTTACGATAACTGAAGTCTTAATTCCTCATGAAGATTATCTTGGATCCACATGATATCATTTAGCCAGATTCCTTTCACTTGCACCCAGATTTAACTTTGATTTTATGGAAATTGTGAGCATAACTGCAGTGGGGAGGCGGCAGCTGTAAGCAGTGCTTGTCTTGCATGCTGCCTGAAAGCATTACTATTCATAAAATAACCTTCACTTTGTAGTAACACTCAAGCTGTAAACAGTCAACTTAGATTCTGGAGAACACACAGGCCAAAAAAAAAGTAAAGAAATGTCTGTCTTTGCAAAGTAATTTGTCGAGTTGAAGATTATTGTTTTTCATCATGGTGACCCTGACTTGGCTGGCTGGGTGCATATACAGATTAAGATTAATGCAGTTATTCCTTGGCTAAGGTCTGCCTCTTTCAGGGCACATTCTCCCTAATGACATGATTGATAGGCAGTCCCAAATCCAGAGAGGAACTCATTAATCATAGCATTGACTGAATCCAATCATTTGCTTCACCTGCACAGTGATGGACAGGAAAGGATACAATTCAGGGGCTGACACTGAGACACTCCTTTGTCAGAGGGCCTCAACTTTTTCAATGTCAGCCTCTACAAAACCCGACAAGAAATTTTGCTTGCATCCTGTATGCAGTTTCAAAAAAGATATCTACAAACTTCTATCATTGCACAAAAGTCTTTTCTGTTTGTTTGCTTGTTTAAAGATTTACTCTACCTAATGGATATCTTTAAGAGTAGGATTTGGTTTCATTTTTTTTAGCAAGGCTTATACAATCATAAACTTTCTTTTTGAAAGAAGGATGTTTTGAGGCTACATGTGGAAGCAATATAAAAGTTAATGTCCAGCAGCTGGGTATCATTTGGTTCAGTCTTCAGGTCAGCGGCACTGACTTTTAGCAGAACTAATTTTATAATCATGGCAAAATCTCAGTAATGAACTGCAGTATATAGCTGATTACACCACAGTAAATTTCATTTAGTCTGGGAAACAGTGGAAAACCATGCTTTTTCTTAAGAATACTTAGACTGCAAAGCCTAACATGATCCTAATAGCACTTGTAATAAGAAAATTAGTGTGAAACATATATGATGTAAGTTGAGTATCGTGATTTATTTTGCACTGGTATAGCGTGAGAATTTTTAAAAAAGTCATCCATGACTACAATGTGAATAATGTTTAAAATCAAAAATAAGCCTAGAATTCTTATAAAAAGAAACCTTTCACACCTATAACTTGCCCTTTCCTGCTGTGCTTACAGGAGACCCTTTTCCTGGAAGGATAAGCAGAGTAGTGACTTTTGCTAAGTATCTGTTACCTGGAAGAAACAGGAGGGAGGGCATGTATTTTTAAAAGGCAACAAGTGTCAAAAGGCCAATTTAAAATACCCAGTGGTAAGCATTCCTCCAGGAAGCATCCAGCCTATATTTAGCATAATAGGCTACCCCTTTTGACACTTTAATTAGTCTTTAATGTGTCTAAGACAGGTGTAAAGAGGAGTCTACAAAAGATGAATACCAAAGCTATTTCTGGCATCAAAGATACTCCTTATCCTCAAAGAGAAAATACAAATTATTTTTTACTCGTTCTTAAAAAGAATTGTTTTGTTTTCATCCCACGATTATAGCAATTTCAACAATTGTGGTAATGGGAAAATGTTTTATAGATAGGAGTATAAATGCAATAAAGAAATGTTTAAAAGAAATGGTTCAATTTTTTAAAATGCTTTCATGTGCTTAGTTCTAAGGCGCTGTCTATGGGAGCCGCCCGCTGTTTGGGGAAGGTATACCTATTTGAGCAAAGTCTTTATGGGTGCTTTGCATATGAGATTTACATCGAACTCTCCACACTCAATCTCTTTGATTATTTTCCATCTTTGCAATTCCTTACACTGATACTTAATACGCTTTCTTTGTATTTAGTGCATTTATGACAATAGAGGAAAGCACAGCCTTAGAAGAAGGAGATACCGCTCTTGAACTGACTGAGCAGAAAATAAACATGATGGTCCTGGATATCTGCCACAAACCAGGTGGCAGCGAATACCTGAGGCAAATTTATCACATCATGCGGCTCAATGAGGTAGGGAAACGGCCTTTTTACCGAGCAATTAGGTGTGTACTGGCCTGAGGCAGCGTCTGCTGGCAGCTAAGGGTTAGTCAAGGAGGTGATAATACTTCTTAAAGTCAATACCAAACTCAATATTGCATTATTAATAGAATACCAGCCCGGGCTGTTCTGCATTTGTACAGCAGAGGCTTCACCGAAACATTGTAGGTTTTATTTATATGGTTTAAACAATAACACGGCTCATAAACTCAACTCAGTTCGAAATGGTAGAGATGAAAGGTGTAGTTTGGGAATTGTGTATTTGTGACCATCAAGTTGATGTTAAAATCTGGTATTTGTGAAATGAAGAATTTTTCGAAGAGAGATTTTTTAGCTCTTCTGCAGACGTCATGTTTGTGTTGGTGAAGCTGAAGATTTCTTAGACGTAATGAGAAACTTCGGAAGAATATCAAACCGTATTCAGGAGCAACTAGATTAACCCAAGCAAATGTGTTAATGCAGGGAAGCTGATTAGAACCAATGTCATGCTTATTGACCTCTCTGCTGGGTTAAGCCTCTGACCTTGCCTGCTTTTGGTTGTTTTTAGCAAAAATGTGAAGAGTTGATCTCTTGTTATTTACTTGAAACCAGTCTGCTAACTTAGGTTTTTAATTTGACCATACATAATCTGGATTCAGGGGCTTCCGTGATAGCTCAGCTGGTAAAGAATCCACCTGCAATGCAGGAGACCCCAGTTCTATTCCTGGGTTGGGAAGATCCCTGGAGAAGGGATAGGCTACCACTCAAGTATTCATGGGCTTCCCTGGTGGCTCAGATGGTAAAGAATCCACCTTGCAATGTGGGAGACCTTGGTTCGATCCCTGGGTTGGGAAGATCCCCTGGAGGCGGGTTTGGCAACCCACTCCAGTATTCTGGCCTGGAGAATCCCCATGGACAGGGGAGCCTGGAGGGCTACAGTCCATGGGGTCACAAAGAGTCGGAGAGCAACTAAGCACAAGCTCAATCTGGATTCACATGTGACATCTAATGTGAAGTAGAATTATGTTTATGTCTGCAAACACTGAATGCATTTTTGGCATAATAAAAATTGTGTAATATGAATAATGTTAAGATATAGCATTTTATCTCACTGAGGTAGGCCTTAAAAAAACATACATTTCCAAGGAGTGAATTAAACTCTACCACAGCATTTTATGACTCAGCTACATAAATGTTCTCCTTACTATGATCTATTTGAAAGTTACTTCAGGTAAATCTTGTTTTCTGGCCTTCAGAGAGGTAATCAACCTAAAACAGGTGACGTAACAAGGTATTACTGATCACTTGAGAAGGAGGCCTTTGTAGCTGTGAGAAAGGGTCCCGCTTCTGGAGGAACTGGAGCTAAGGAAGGATTGGTAACAGAGGAACTCCACCTGTTCACTCTTGCTGAGGAGCTCTCACAGCTTGTCTGAGGGTTCCGTTTGGGGAGAGCAGGAAGTCTGGCGAACTGAAAGACCTCCATTGCGAAGTCACGGTCTTCGTGGGCACGACGTCATGGTCTTCACTGGCCACCTAGTTTGGCCAGAGTAACTGTGGTGGGTACAGAGGAACAGACGTTTTAGTCAGAGTACCCTCGGAGCCTTAGTAAGGTTGAGTTACCATAGTTCTGAACACCGCGTTGGCAGGTTTAAATGCCACCCTGATAGGATAGTTCTGTTTTTCAAAGTTCGAAGAAGACAGAAAAGATTAGGAAATCACCCGTAAGCAAAATCAACCAAAATTAAGTTGGGTATTCATTGGCTGTCAGCCACCTGTTGTATTCAGGAAATTGAAAGGCCGTTTTCTCCTCGTGGAAGTCTGAGGAAGTGCTTCTGAGCAGTTACGCTATGAGATCTGACGTACCTAAGACTCTCTGCGGGGGCATCGCCACATGTTAATCAATTAAATTCCAAGTTAAGGTTTTTCTTTCTTTCCAACTGAATATACTTACTGTTGGGGCTTCCCTAGTGGCTCCATGGTAAAGAATCTGCCTGCAATGCAGGAGACCAGGGTTCGATCACTGGGTCGGGAAGATCCCTTAGAGGAGAGCATGACAACCCATTCTAGTACTCTTGCCTGGAGAATCTCATGGACAGAGGAGCCTGGCGGGCTGCAGTTCAAAGGGGCTGCAGAGAGTCGGACACGACTGAAGCGTTACGGCAAGGCCTATCAGCTGGGAAAGCAGGCTCAGTATTTGATGGCTTATTTTGCTGAGTGAGATGCAGGGCTGAGAGGTAAGAGGCATAATGTGAGTTGAAGATAGAATCAAAGTCGGGAGGCTTCAGCCTTGACTGCTTAAACAGTGCAGGCAAGAAACGCAAATAACACAAGGTGACTGAGTGGCCTAACACTTAGGGCTGCTTTTGTGTGAAGCATTGTTATCCTGTAGGTAAGTTGCATCGTGAGGTTTGTGCATTTGATGAGTGGCATCGTGTCTTTAGCACTTTCGGGGGTGCTACTAAATAGTATTCGAAAGCAGTGTAAATACGGAGCATGTACAGGTACAGGCCTGAGTGAGTGGAAGCTGAGCTATCAGGGAAGCCCCTGAATCCAAATTATATATGGTCAAATTAAAAACCTAAGTTAACACACTTGTTTCAAGTAAATAAGAAGACGCCAACTCTTCACATTTTTGCTAAAAGCAACCAGAAGCAGGCAAGGTCAGAGGCTTAACCCAGCAGACAGGTGCCATTGAGAGACAGGGAAATTTTGAGAGGAGGTGAGTTTTTAAGCGTTTATCTTTGAGGTAAAGATAAGGTTTCTGTTCAAGAACAAGTTTCTATTCCCCTGGTGGCTCAGACAGTAAAGCGTCTGCCTACAATGCAGGAGACCCGGGTTCTATCCCTGGGTCGGATAGATCCTCTGGTGAAGGAAATGGCAACCCACTCCAGTACTCTTGCCTGGAAAATCCCATGGACGGAGGAGCCTGGTGGGCTACAGTCCATGGGGTCGCAAAGAGTCAGACATGACTGAGAGACTTCACTTCAAAGATAAGGTGTTGGAGCATAAAAATCCAAATGGTAGTTGAAGATGCTTGTCACGAGCACAGATGAAGGAGACTTGTGAACAGGGTGTTTCTGACGTGGTGGGGCCTGAGATTCTGCTTTTCTAACAGACTCCTGAGGTGGGGTGAGGTGAAGTCGCTTAGTCGTGTCCGACTCTTTGCGACCCCGTGGACTGTTAACCTACTAGGCTTCTTTGTCCATGGGATTCTCCAGGCAAGAATATTGGAGTGGATTGCCATTTCCTTCTCCAGGGGATCTTCCCAATCCAGGTATTGAACCTGAGTCTCCCGCATTGGAGGCAGACGCTTTAACCTCTGAGCCACCAGGGAAGCCCCTAACAGGCTCCTAGGTAGGGTTTATTTGACCCACACACAGGACTTTGAGTAGCAACAGTTGTCAAGATGACCTCTGAAGCTGTTTTCACATCTGGCTCTCTGAACCTAAGTCCTAACTCGAAGCTTGAAGAAAACTTTATATTGTGACACACTAAAAATCACAAGGACATTTCTGTTATATTATTTATTAAATGACTTGTTTATTAACAACAGTAAGTATTTGGTAGTTTGTGGGAAACTTTTAGTCCTTTAAATTTATCATTTTCCAGGAGGAGTCTTATAATACAGATTGGGGTTATTCACATTTTTATTTGTGGATGGAAAATATAGTATAATACAATAGATTGACTTTTTTTTTTTGCCCAAGCTGTCGCTGGAGGATAAAATTAAAATTACATATTTGGAGCTTCTATTGAACCTTGATAATTTTCAAACCACAGCATGAAACCAGAGTTGAGGAGCTTACATTATAATTCATTCTACATAGAGGGAGACTGCTTGCAGTGAACTATCAGAGTACTTAGCACTCTGCTGAGCTTGGAGTAGGTAGCAACTATGCTTGATGAATGAATGGATGAGCAATCTTGTACTGTGAATCGTCAAGCTCCTGAGTTAAGTTTTGGTAACCCAGACACGTTAACATGTGAAGTGATGACAAGACAATGCCGATTACAAAGATTCTGGTACAATCAAGCATACATTCATTATGTGAGAATTTGTTAAACAGTTTCTGACCTTTCCTGTGTATGAAGTGAACCTGGTTTTGATGGGTTTGTTGCAATCCTGATTGGTATGTACTCTGCTGTGTGTCTTCTGAAAATGTAATCTGTCTCGAGGCAAGTAATACTCTAATCTAGCAAATGTGCTGGAAGCATAGATTTGGATATTGACCAGTCTATTTTTAAAGAGAATATGTACTTCCTACCATCACAACTTGTAGGGTTTTTTTTTTTTCCCCCTTGAAGGGATATTTAAAAGAACAGCTGTTTTCTATGAATGGTTCAGAGGAAAAGCCATTACCCATCCAACCTTTAAAGACGACCTTGAGGAGTGTGGAAGATCAGCCCTCTGCTTTTAACCCTTTCCATGTGTACAAAGTGTTCAGTAAAAGCATGCTTGATCAGGTATGTGGAAATTAAATAGTAAATTTCATTAAAACTGTGTGCCTTTTTTTGTTTTTCACAGTAAGAAAAAATAGTGCTTTGTGTTTGAATATTTACTCAAAATCTTTTTTGATTAGCACGCAAAAGGCCTTGTTCTTGTTTGCGTGGTCTGTGCAAATTGACTTTGAAAAAGTTATTTTACCTTCTTTTCTATTTGTCAAACTGATTAATCTGTTTGGTCTGTAAAATTTGACTTTTGACCCGGTCAGTTCACTGTGGGCAGAGGAGGAATATCTGTTCGACTGTGTCTACGAGAGGCTTGAGAAATCCAGCTTTCCTTAAAATCATCCTCTCCATGGGCCGCTTCCACCCTCCCTCGATATACACAACTCACAAAATACCTTGCAGTCTTTATAAATTTATCTCGTTTATCAGGTAAATTAAAAGATACCTTAAAAGTGATCGTAAATAGAGCACTGAGCTCCTGTTTTAAGTGGCATGAGGTCAGTTAGCTGTTTTATAACCCTAAACACATTCCTGAAATTAAAATGAATTTGTTAATGATCTTAAAGTCAGTATATGTGGAATAAAGTCCATGTTATAAACACCACATATTTTTTAATGTCAGAGTATGCTATCATTTAAGCTGCATATTTCATAGTAAAATTCAAAAGCTGATCTTCGTGCCAGAGGGCTTGAAACCTAAAGTTGTTTTTGCTTTGTTCATTCTCCTGGTGTCTTTTTCCCAGTAACCTCCTGACAGACTATTGGAACTAACAGGGCGGAAGAGAAGGATTGCTTGACCTAGAGCTCTGACGAAAATAAGAATTAAAACAATGCCTAATTCGGGATGCAGATAATATTTTTACCATGCCTGTTACAGCCCTCGTCTACATTCATCAATACTGTAGTAAAATAAGACCTTCAAATGCTGACAACCCGGGGCAGAATTCTCCTGCTCTATGACAGGACTGTAGTGCTCCATTAATCAGCAGGTGACAGGGCATAGTTCTTGTTGGATTTTAAACACTAGCCTGGACTCATATTATCAAAACTATTTAGTTTTAGTTTTAAGAGGAATAAGCATCCATAATACTTAAAAACCAAATATATTGCATAAGTTTGAGTTTATTAGCTGCCTTCCTGTGTTGTACATTAGATTCCTCCAACCATAAATAATCATTGTAGCTGTTAAATTATCCTCACTTCATTTAAATAAATGGCATGTTGTATTCAGCTCTGAATTATGAGATTATCTTTCACAGTAATTTTTCTCCTTTCTCTATTGTGAAATTATCTATTAGATGAGAAAAAAAAACCAATTATGTTATTTATACTTACAGGTCTTTATAATTTCCCCTTTAAAGCATTTTCTTAACCAAAAACATTAATATCACTCTCTAATTAAGCTGTGTCTTAGAATTTGAGCCATAGTATTTACTTCCTCTTTTTTTTTTTTAAATCAAACTTCTGGGAGCTAAAAGAAACCTATAAATTGATACATGAAAAAGTTGCCAGCTATTTTGCTTTACTATACAAAGAGTCACTCTTTCAAAGAAACTTGTTGGGCAAATTCCATTAGCAGTTGGAAGAATATAACGACTGAAGAAATTGATTTACATTTTTATAAATAATGACTGCATCCCCAAATGGATTTATAAATTAATTGCTGTCTTATTGGAATAAAAACCTTCTTCTGTGGACATGATTGATGTTATCTGTCTAAGTCCTTGTTCTGTACCCCCCTCCTTCTTAGTTAGTCTATCACAGCTGGAGCTTTAATTTACTGATCATATTAACTCTGATTAATAACTAACAATAGCGTCTTCTCATTTATCAACAGTCAGCCATCACAAAATGGAACTGGAATTGGTCAAACTTGCTGCCAAATTATCTGGGACTGGATAAGATGACCTTCAGTGTACTGCTCAAAAACAGGTAATAGGGCTAGGGACTTGAGGGATGTGTCTGGGGGAAGAGGATATATGTCTTTTCCATGTGAGTGTGTGTAGATACCCACACGTTTGAAATTATCTGAAGTGTAGTTTCTGAATGCTGTTTTTCTAGAGTAAGCATTTGCAAAAGTCATCTTTTTCTCAGATGAAATTGGTTAATTTTAGCTGAACTTTAAATATTTCTGATGTTGTGTATCTAATAGTTCAGTATTGTAAACACCCAAAGTTATTGACTTGAATGTCATAATGATTCATTATAATACTCTTCCTTTGTTTACAACCATTTAATGAATGCATACAAGATGCCAAGCCAAATCAGCTGGTCTAATCAGAGGAAACATATAAGTAAAACTGTCAAGACTGAATTTTTTGCTTTGCAGCCAGTCGTTTTGGCATCACGTTTGAAATTATCTGAAGTGTAGTTTCTGAATGCTGTTTTTCTAGAGTAAGCATTTGCAAAAGTCATCTTTTTCTGAGATGAAATTGGTTAATTTTAGCTGAACTTTAAATATTTCTGATGTTGTGTATCTAATAGTTCAGTATTGTAAACACCCAAAGTTATTGACTTGAATGTCATAATGATTCATTATAATACTATTCCTTTGTTTACAACCATTTAATGAATGCATACAAGATGCCAAGCCAAATCAGCTGGTCTAATCAGAGGAAACATATAAGTAAAACTGTCAAGACTGAATTTTTTGCTTTGCAGCCAGTCGTTTTGGCACTGTCTTGCTATAGTCTCTGTTGCATATTACTTTACACACAGACACGCACACACACACACATACACAGGCACCCCAGGACAACACAATGAAATGATAGTGCTAGTTCAGCTGAGGAGTCTATACATGTAATTTATTTTTCACAAAGGTATACATGTTTTCTTTCTGTTTTAGATAAATATATTTTCCCCCATACCTTCAAGGTTTTCAGTGAAAACAGTAGTGTAAGTTTTAAGCTTGTTTTTCCTATCAACTATCACATCTTTACATAAAATATATATGTGTGGTTGCTTTTATTCTTCAGGTATTATGTTTATTTATACTTACTTCTATATGTCTTCATGATGTATAATATATTTTATCATTTTGAAATAATATAAAGCATCATTTTTCATAAAAGACAATAGAGACAGTGACATAGTAGAATTGTCAATTCATCCTTGAGAAATCTGGGTGCATATAAGAAAATATCTTGAGAGAGAGATTCTGGTATTTCCCAGATGGAGGTTTCTTTTTTTTTTTTAAAGGCAGCTTTGTTGCCGGGGTGGGGGGTGGGGGGAAACAACCCTGTAGTTTTAAAGTGTGCGGTCACTGTGGTATTTCTAATACCACCCCTGAGTGAAGCTCACCCACCAATCATGGACAAAGTTGAGCAATCCAGAAACTTCCCCATCAAGAACAGAGTTTTTTCTCAGCAGGCTTTCCACCTGGCAGGCAAGGTGGTCAGGGCTAGGGTGTAGTTCAGAGTGTTCCCTATTAATGCACTCGTCCTCCCAGGTGCTCCTATCTTGCCTCAGAGTTGCTTGGAGAGGTGGGAGGAGAGACCAGGTCTTCTGCTGAACCTATGGCTACATAATGTTTGTTGTTACTTAGTTGCTAAATCATGCCTGACTCTTTTGGAGCCCTTCGGGACTGTAGCCCACCAGGCTCCTCTGTCCATGGGATTTCCCAGGCAAGAATACTAGAGTGGTTGCCCTTTCCTTTTCCAGGGGATCTTCCTGACCCAAGGATCAAATCCACGTCTCCTGCATTGGCAGGTAGATTCTTTACCACTGAGCTACCAGGGAAGCCCTGCAATATTAACTGGCTATCTGGAAACAAACTAGGAAAGATAAATCATTTTCCCCCTGATACTCGGGAAGTTTTGAGTTTATGTAGATTTAGCCGTATTATATTTTACTAAGTTTTGCAGTTGTGAACTGCCTGCTGCCAATCCACTAACTGGTACTGTAAGGGCAACACATCCTTCAAAACTTACTATATTTGCTCTATATAATATTCACTTTTCAATGAATTTGTGTTTTACTCCACATTGCATATTATTTTTGTTTAACAAATTTAGGTATACCTCAATTAGGCTGATAGCTTTTTAACTCTGTTTCCCTGAGATATTATGTACAGGAATGAGTGGAGAAAAAGAAATCTCACAAATTTAGCCAGAAGTAGTCACAGGTCAAAACAGTTCTCTTGGAAAAGGGTCATGAATTTTGAACGGGAACAGCTAGATTCTGTTTCTTAGATTCTTATAAAAATGGCATGAAAGGCATTCTATTTTAAGGTACCACATACCACAAGCTACAATGAATACAATGAATATAACTGAGCTGCCTTAGGAGAATGAAAGACATCTGAGAGTTTTTAATCTCTTTTAGCACTTTCCCATTTATTTTAAGAATGTTATTTATGAGACCTGATTAATATTGAATTGGTAAGGAAGATTTTTTTTCCCATTATTTTCTCTGAGAGACTCTCCTTTGGATTTATCTGAAATGCCAATTTAAAAAACAAATAGTGCATTGAATTTTTTACAGCGTTGTTATTTGAAATTACATATTTGAAAATGAGATCACAGAGTATTGAACTTCAAAAATGAGGATTATAGATACTATCCTATATCCAAAAAGTGATACTTTGTACCTACACCCACGATCTTTGCTGGTGGGCAGAGCCAAAGACAAAAACCTAGAGCAGCTTAGCTGAAGATGCTGTTTTTTTCCTCCCTCAGAGTTACTAAAGAGTCAGTTACTTATTCTTCTTTTTCTCTCTTTAATTGGTAAGAAATTTATACCATCCCATCACTACACTATGACTGAGTTCATACATGGTGCTGCAAGTGTTGTCTGGGGACATAATCTTACAAAGAAATGGAACTCAAATCCACAAGCTTGAAAAAAGTCAAGGAGGGAATCCTTTCTATTTACCTCCTAAATTCCTTTGTGCCTGGCCTTCAAATTCAACATCATAAGCAGACCATCTGTGGACTTATTCTCTGAAGATTTGATTATCCCAAGTAGATGGGACCTCCCTCATCTCCAGAGCAGGATGGAGGTAGGAAAACAGGATTCTTGGCTTCTTGGGCCAGAGCTGTTATGAGCTGACCTTAGGAAAGTGGTCTCAACTATTTGACTGTGGATTTTCTCATCTTTCAGTCAGTTCAGTTCAGTAGCTCAGTAATGTCCGACTGTGCAACCCCATGGACCGCAGCACGCCAGGCATCCCTGTCCATCACCAACTCCAAGAGTTCACTCACACTCAGGTGCATCAAGTCGGTGATGCCATCCAGCCGTCTCATCCTCTGTTGTCCCCTTCTCCTCTTGCCCCTAATCCCTCCCAGCATCAGGGTCTTTTCAAATGAGTTAGCTCTTCACATTAGGTGGCCAAAGAGTTTGAGCTTCAACATTAGTCCTTCCAGTGAACACTCAGGACTGATCTCCTTTAGGATGGACTGCTTGGATCTCCTTGCAGTCCAAGGGACTCTCAAGAATCTTCTTCAACACCACAGTTCAAAAGCATCAGTTCTTCGGCACTCAGCTTTCTTCATAGTCCAACTCTCGCATCCATACATGACCACTGGAAAAACCATAGCCTTGACTAGACAGACCTCTGTTAGCAAAGTATTGTCTTTTCTTTTTAATATGCTGTCTAGTTTGGTCATAACTTTCCTTCCAAGGAGTAAGCAGCTTTCAATTTCATGGTTGCAGTCACCATCTGCAGTGATTTTGGAGCCCCCCAAAATAAAGTCAGCCACTGTCTCCATAGTCAAAAGGATGTTAAAGGAAGATGTGCACTGGTTTTGAAAGTTGAAAAGACAATACAAACTTCGAAAAGTAGTAGCGTTGGCACAAAGCGGTGTTAGTGTCTGGCCAGGCACCAGTGAAGGTCATTGGGATTAGTAGGGAGTTGAAGGTGGGAGGTGGTCCAGACAGGTCATACCTGAAATTATGTCCATGGAGGTTATGTAAACTCCAGGCCTAGACCAATCATGAGGGTCAGAACAAGTGTCAGGTCAGAGGGCAGGCAGCATGCCCACGGGTCGTTAAGACACACAGTGAAAACACGAGCAAGGAGGAAGGTCTAGGACCAAGTGAGGCTTGTAGTGGGTAAAGATCAAGGGATGAGCCCCAGAAGGATGCTTCAGGTACATGAAAGAGGAGGTATGGTGGTGCTGATAATATATGTATCTGACACAACACTGACCTGTGTTCCACAAGCGGACTCTGTGCTGACTCCAGCATCAGAAAGAACCCTGCTGTGGCTGGCTGCTTGAGACCTCGTCCAGGAATGGCCTTCTACTCACTCTCAGCCCTCATTTCAAAACAGGACTCTCTAATTCCTGATGTTCAAAGTTCACTGCCTTTCCTGCCCTTTGGAGTCTCCAAGCTCTTCCCTGTTTCAGAGTCTTGGTACTTGTAATTCTCTCAGCAGCTTCCATGGCTGGTGCCATCTTGTCTGTCTGGGCACCTGTTACCTCTGAGAAGTCTTGGCTTATCACCTGTCTAAAGTGATCCTCCAAGTCTGTGTTACTGTGGTTTCTCAGTTGAGTTATCACCATCTGAAATCATAGTTTCTGTTTATTGTTGCTTAACTCCTGCTCACCCCCACATCCCCCTACCCCTGCCTCTGCAGTGGGAAGTATAACCCATGAGAATAGGGCCTTGTCTGTCTTAACTCCAGCCATGTCTTCGGGCCTAGAATAGCCCTTGGGCACATAGCAGGCTCTGAGTAATATCTGTTGAATTAATTAACGAGCAAATGAGGAATAAGAATGCAGAGAAAAAGTCAGCCCCTGACAGATGAATACAGAGTAGGTATTCTCTAAAGGTGGTGTTTGATCAATAGGCATGTTGGAATATGAAGTGTGTCCTGCAAAATCTCAAGTAAAAAGTTATCTATGTGCATATTCATTCATTTGGATGAAAAGCAGGTTAATTAAGCTTTGTGTTTTTAAAATGCCTGTTCTTTTTTAATGTGAAGTTCAGCTCAGATTAAAAGCACAGAACACTGGTCTTTAATTAATTGATCCAATTCAAGCCATAACCTCTTTAGCAACAAAGTCTGTTCTTTATTCCACGATTCAGATTCAGAAGTCTTTTAATTTTGGGGTGGTAGGGTCTGTATCTGTTCAATGATAGTCATGTTGAGAAATGTAAGATGAAGTTAGCTGACAAAAATATCCAACCAAACCTTTGTAAATTTGTGATTTTCAAGGCATTTAAAGAAATAGGTAGTAGCTGAGACCTCAGAAAAGAGATCCTGAATATGTATGATGATGTATGTTTTTAAACTTAGAAGGTTTGCCATTGTGGAAAATAAAGACTCCTTAGAGGTTAAGGAAATCAACATATATATCAGTTCTACACCTTTACCTTTAATGCCCTATAAGACTAAGTACAGTGATTGTACATTGATCTTTTGAAATAATAAAGGTGCTTCTCACAGTTTCTTACTGTTACTTTCCTGCTTTCTTTCTCACCCACTTTAAAATAAATCCAGACTGTCGAATGAGATGGTGATTGCATTTGCAGGAGAGCTCACCGAAAGGAACACTCTATATTCCTTCCTTCGTGGCGAATCTCCAGATTGCCATTTTGATACTGTTTTCTTTGCCGCTGGAACAAATTTATGTCCCTTCTTTTCTCTTTACCTTCTTTATTCCAAACTAATTCACAAGAATTGTGGTGTCGAAAATAACCTGTGAAGACAGTGAACGCTCTGCTGTTTTAACCATCTAAATATACTGCATAGGAGTTTGGCTTCGAGTTGAGCAAACACAATTAAATGTGATGGCAGAGGCACCTGAAGGGGTGGTGGCGGCAGATTCCTGGCTATCTCCGGGAGGCCCTTCCAGGTGGACAGTAGCCATGCATCTGAGAGGAGAGGGAGATGAGAAGGCACGTTTTCAGAGAGCCATGGGTCTGTGGAGCTGACTGCTTGCTTTTAATAGTAATAATTGTCGAAGTGCTTCTCAGCTGCGTTGGATTATCCTGTATGTGCCCTGTGGTGTGTAGAGGGTAGGAAATACTGTCTCTGGCCTTGAACAACACACACTGCCCTCTCCAATGACTGTCCTCAGGCGGAGCCGCCGTTAGCACGTTTAAGGCTGCTCACAGCAGTAAATTCCTGACGCAGCAGCCGGCTGCCCGGTTATGGAAAGGTGGGTTTGAGGGAAAGAAGAGCTGATTTTATGAATATACACCTCTGAGCCAGTACATCCATCGCATATGCCATGGCATTCCTATGTGGCCTTTTTTTTCCCCCCAAGTTCTCATTCCCTGGAAAACCCTATCTTTCCCACCTCCACTCAGATACCTCAAACTGTGACTCTACCTACCATCACCATCTTCCCTAACAGGAGCAGGCTTCCCTTCCATTTTTAATTCCCGAAGCAGCATGTTTTTTGGACAGAGATTGTCTACAGTGTCTTTGCAATGCTGAAATTTCATGTTCTGATCCTCAGCATTTTCAGGGCTTAGGGCTTTGGTACATGAATCAAACAAACCCACCAATGTGCGTTGTTTCCTGAGTGGTACCTTGTATATGTATGTCGTAGTTTCACAGACATCCTCCCCTTTGATCCTCATTACAACTAGGTAATGAGAGACAGGTAGTTGTAAGGGTCCAGAATGATGTGCCCAAGATCACAGACATTAACTAGCATCTGGAAGGCAAAATGAAGGCTTCTGATTCTGTATCTGGTACTTTATCTACAATACTGCACCGTATTCCTGCTCAGTTTCTTCTAGCTTTATTGAGATGTTGTTGACATGTGGCGCTGTGTAAGTTTGATAAGGTGCACAGGATGTTGATTTGGTGCACTTATATCCTGCAGAATGGTTACCATCACAGGGCTAACCAACACCTCTGTCACCTCACATAATTACTATTTCTTTTTCATGGTGAGAATATGTCAGATCTACTCAGCAACTTTCAAGGATGTGATAGAGTAGTATTAACTGTAATCACCATGAGGTACACTAGTCTCATAACTGCAAATTTGTACCTGTAGGTCAAAATGTGTGTTGTTGTTTTTTTTTAATTACTCCTATATGCACTATATAATACTGGTGACAAACAGAAGACACTTGCCAATTACATAGACATTTAATTATAACCTTATAAAGGACATACTGTGTTACCCTTATTATCCTGATAAGGAATCTAAAGCGCACAGCTATGAGCTCTAGGCGATGGTGTTCAGATTCTGGCTCACACTCCACATTCTTAACCACTTCTATTAATTTTCTAGAGTTTTGCTTATGTCCATGAAATTCTCCAGGCCAGAATGAAAGTGGGTGGTCTTTCCCTTCTCCAGGGGATCTTCCATACCCAGGGATTGAACCTACGTCTCCCACACTGCACGTGGATTCTTTACTAGCTGAGCCACAAGGGAAGCCCAAGAATACTGGAATGGGTAGCCTATCCCTTCTCTAGCGGATCTTCCTGACCCAGGAATCAAACCCGGGTCTCCTGCATTGCAGGCAGATCCTTTACCAACTGAGCTGTCAGGGAAGCCCTTGCTTACGTTACTCCTTCAAATGTTGAAGGGTGTCCTTGAGTGCTAGTCCACAATATTTTTCGTTCATTGGGGATTTCCACTTTGGTTATCACGATACTTATCTCCCCTCTTCAACTCTTATATCCCTCTCAGCAACTGCCCTGCCATCACCTATTTACCAAGAAAAATAAAATAACCTGAAATGAACCTCCCAGCTTTTCTTCCTAAACTTCGGTTTTGTTTATGTTATCACCAATCCTTTGCTTCTTATCTCTAGCCTTGGAGGAGGAAAGCCCTCATTAAAACTTGAGAAGTAAGTTGGCTGCATTTAGGTAGTAGAGGGTCTGAAGTCTGAGAACTTTGGACTTGAACCACTGGATTTGAAGGAATCGTCAAAGCCCATAAGTAAAGGAGTGATAGGAAACATAAAGCTACTTTAAGACATTAATAATAAATGTGGTGGAGGGGTAGGATAATTTAAAAGAAGGAAGACCAGATTAGAGACTACTGCTAGAGATTGAGGAGATTATACATACATCACTGATATAAAACACATTCCCAAGGAAGCTTGGGGGCCCAGCTAAATCTATTCCTAATATTCATAAAAATAGTTCTGATACTTTCTCTTTGAAGACAGTGTGGCCTAGGTATTTATAGAAAGGTGCCATGCTTATTATTTCTTCAAACTGAGTGTGTCAGTTCAAATACTCCAAGCAGGGGTTAGAGGTCCATGAGGTTTAACAGAAAAAAATGCACATGGAGGATAAAGAGGAGAAAACCCAGTTGCTGATCTGATACCTCTGAAAGGAGGCAGGGCAAGGGGGAAGATTAGGTGGGAAGAGCCTCAGATAACAGAGTGGTTCTCGGAAAGTGTTGACAAGGCCAAGGAGGACTCCTTGAGCTTAAGTCACACAGTGGAAGAACCCCATGTCTTGCAAGAATGGGCTGGTAGTATAAATCCGCTGTGCTCAGACTGAGACCCGCTTGGGAGAAGCATGGCCTGGGCACAGATGCCACAGTAGATGCAGAGAAGTGGCCGCGAGGGCCCTCACTTCCCATGCAGACTGCAGCAGGAGGTGAGAGTCGCGCATCCCACGGCTTCCACAGTGGGGATGCCAAGAGTGATTCTGTTACATGTGGAGAGATTGTGTGTGTGTGTGTGTGTGTGTGTGTGCGCGTGCGCTGTGTAAGTTAACTAGGATGAGCTTTAAATAAAGCTCTCTATATTACTTCAACGAGGTAGAAAACAGACAACCTAAATAAATACGTTAAATGCTATTGACAGAAATGCAGAATTGGCAACATTTTGATGAAAGGAAGGTATAATAATTTTCTCAAAAGCAGCCATGGGAGAATTTTTTGCTTGTCAAGTTGAACCAAAATTCACTTTGTAATGAATTTTCTCCTACATAATTATGCATTCACATACTGGCACTTTGGGGTTCTTGCAACAGATCAAAAGCTATTAAAACTTGCTTGAATGGAGTAAATTCTTTTTTCAATAACTATTCTTTAAATCTCTCCCCTGTCAAATTCTGTTCAGACCCCAAAGCCTCTGTGATGTTTTCCTGCAAAAAAGTTTCACCATAGTTTCTACCAGAAGTAGCTGTCATAGGCCCATTGGTTCAGTTTGGCTATAGATGAAAAGAGCATTGACTGCTTTGGGGCTTACTGGTTAGTGCTGAATATCTCTGTTAATTTTGTTGCTATATCAACATAAAGAAAGGAAATTATCTCTTTGAAGATATGTTTATTATGACATAATTATGAGAGAAATTTAGATATTTATTAAACATAAATATGTGTAAGAACAAATCTGAACAGCTAATAAAATTGTTTACTTTATATAATATTTTATATCACTATAGTAACATTATTATAATATGTTTGTAATGTGTTGTATGCAAAATCAGTTAGGATACCAATAGTGCTTTCTTATACTGTAAATGAAAAATCTCACCTTTAAGTACCTTTGGGGTGTAACTCTGAATTTTGTTTTTCCATAATACAAGATCTGGTGAAAAAATTAAGTCAAGATGTTCTTATACCCACAATATTTGTATTAATATAAGTTTGAAATTTATTTTGTAATAAACTATAAGCAATACATGTATGTGATTTCAAATGGCCCAGGAATTTAAGACATAAAATTTGAAAGGTCCTCTCCCCAGCTCCTCAATTACATAGGTTCCACTGTATTTGCAGCCATTTGAACTATTTCTGGTTTTGTTTCTTTTGATTAATAAATCTAAGTGACAGGTTACACCACTAATTTTTTTAATCTATCAGGTTAAAATTAATAAGAATGGGCTCGTTGCAATAGAGGGTTTAACTTATACTATAAAATTTTCACTTTAGTTCTTCTACTGCTCACCTTTATGTGATACAATAGAGCCTGTATTTTAGGAGAAGGCACTGGCACCCCAGTCTAGTACTCTTGCCTGGAAAATACCATGGATGGAGGAGCCTGGTGGGCTGCAGTCCATGGGTCACTAAGAGTCAGACACAACTGAGCCACTTCACTTTCACTTTTCATGCACTGGAGAAGGAAATGGCAACCCACTCTGGTGTTCTTGCCTGGAGAATCTCAGGGATAGGGGAGCCTGGTGGGCTGCCGTCTATGTATGGGGTTGCACAGAGTTGGACACGACTGAAGCGACTTAGCAGCAGCAGAGCCTGTATTTTAAAATCAGTTTGTATTTTTTTGTTAATTTTAAAAATTTTATATGAAGTTTACTCTTTTTGGTATACAATTCTGAGTTTTGGCAAATAAGCATGAAGTTATTTAATAGCATAATCAAAATACAGAAAATTCCATTTCTCAAAAAATTCGCTTATGCTGACCCCTTCCAATTTCAGTTCCTCCCCCATCCCAATCTCTGGTAACCACTGGTCTGCTCTGGTCTCTATAGTTCTGTTTGTTTGTTTGTTTTCTTTCAAGCTTGTCACTGTAAGAGGTTTATACAGTACGTCACCTTTCCAGTCTGGCTTCTCGGCATTATGCGTTTGAGATTCTTGTGCTCGCTTGTTCTTAGCAGTCCGTTGCCTGAAGGTTGCGATGTCTGTTGATCAGCTTACCTGTTAAAGGACCTTTGGGTTGTTTCCAGTATTTGGTGATTGTGAATAAAGCCTCTTTAGTAACATTATTATAATATGTTTGTAATGTGTTGTATGCAAAATCAGTTAGGATACCAATAGTGCTTTCTTATACTGTAAATGAAAAATCTCACCTTTAAGTACCTTTGGGGTGTAACTCTGAATTTTGTTTTTCCATAATACAAGATCTGGTGAAAAAATTAAGTCAAGATGTTCTTATACCCACAATATTTGTATTAATATAAGTTTGAAATTTATTTTGTAATAAACTATAAGCAATACATGTATGTGATTTCAAATGGCCCAGGAATTTAAGACATAAAATTTGAAAGGTCCTCTCCCCAGCTCCTCAATTACATAGGTTCCACTGTATTTGCAGCCATTTGAACTATTTCTGGTTTTGTTTCTTTTGATTAATAAATCTAAGTGACAGGTTACACCACTAATTTTTTTAATCTATCAGGTTAAAATTAATAAGAATGGGCTCGTTGCAATAGAGGGTTTAACTTATACTATAAAATTTTCACTTTAGTTCTTCTACTGCTCACCTTTATGTGATACAATAGAGCCTGTATTTTAGGAGAAGGCACTGGCACCCCAGTCTAGTACTCTTGCCTGGAAAATACCATGGATGGAGGAGCCTGGTGGGCTGCAGTCCATGGGTCACTAAGAGTCAGACACAACTGAGCCACTTCACTTTCACTTTTCATGCACTGGAGAAGGAAATGGCAACCCACTCTGGTGTTCTTGCCTGGAGAATCTCAGGGATAGGGGAGCCTGGTGGGCTGCCGTCTATGTATGGGGTTGCACAGAGTTGGACACGACTGAAGCGACTTAGCAGCAGCAGAGCCTGTATTTTAAAATCAGTTTGTATTTTTTTGTTAATTTTAAAAATTTTATATGAAGTTTACTCTTTTTGGTATACAATTCTGAGTTTTGGCAAATAAGCATGAAGTTATTTAATAGCATAATCAAAATACAGAAAATTCCATTTCTCAAAAAATTTGCTTATGCTGACCCCTTCCAATTTCAGTTCCTCCCCCATCCCAATCTCTGGTAACCACTGATCTGCTCTGGTCTCTATAGTTCTGTTTGTTTGTTTGTTTTCTTTCAAGCTTGTCACTGTAAGAGGTTTATACAGTACGTCACCTTTCCAGTCTGGCTTCTCGGCATTATGCGTTTGAGATTCTTGTGCTCGCTTGTTCTTAGCAGTCCGTTGCCTGAAGGTTGCGATGTCTGTTGATCAGCTTACCTGTTAAAGGACCTTTGGGTTGTTTCCAGTATTTGGTGATTGTGAATAAAGCCTCTGTAACCTTTCATGTACAGGTTTTGCATGAATCTAGGTTTTTTGTTGGTTTTTTTTTTTAATTTCACTTGGACAATACCTAAGCGTGGGAGTGCTGGGTTGTATGGCACAGTTATGTTTGACTTTGTAAAGAAACGACATCCTTCTGTATTTTATACTGCCTACAAGAAATCTGATGGCTGATCAGTTCTCCTTTTCATATCCCTGTCGTGTCGACGCTTTCTTGTTGTTATTAAGTAACTCCTCCTCACCAGCTACCCCTGGTCATTCTGAAATGAGACTGTGTCCGTGTGTGAATCTTTGGTTTTTCATAGCACCTTCGATATTGTGATCTCCTTCAGATTCAAAGATTTTTTTTTCCTATTGTTGATTATTCTCTTGGCTCCCATCCCCAGTTACATCTATATCCCTTTCTGGAATTCCTATAAAGACAGATGTTCTGACTTACTCTTCCTCAGATACTAGTAGAGGCTTCTTAGACATTGTCTCCTCATTCTCCAACTCTATATTCTTCCCACCTCTTTTTTTTTTTTTAACTAAATCATTCAGTTCAGTGACTTTAAGGGATTATCTTAGGTCCCGAGATCAGATACCTTCAGGGGCTGCACAAATAATACCAAAATGTAAGGCAAGGTATAATACAATAAAGGGAGATGAGAGCATACCTAGATAAAAACATCCAAATTCTTTTGTTGTTGTTGTTGTTGTGTTAGCTAAATGGGCTTCCCTCCTAGCTCAGTTGGTAAAGAATCTACCTGCAATGTGGGAGACCTGGGTTCGATCCCTAGGTTGGAAAGATACCCTGGAGAAGGGAAAGGCTACCCACTCCAATATTGTGGCCTGGAGAATTCCACAGACTGTATAGTCCGAGGGATCGCAAAGGGACACAACTGAGTGACTTTCACTTTCACTAGCTAAATGACATGTCATCAGAATGGAGTAGGTCCACCAATATGAACCACTAATTCGTCTGTAGCTTCAGTTCTAATTGTTCAGTAAGACTCCAGATCACATGCACTTGGTTTTTTCACTGTAAGGATATTTTAATGTAGCAACTCTCATATCATAAAGAAGTCCTAACATCGTAATTATCTTCATCAGGTAAATTCCTCTTTAGAGTTGAGTGACTTCTGTTCATAGAACTAACTTTTTTTCCCTGCCCTCAGCTTAGAAACCTTGAATTACTTTGCAAAATTTCCATCTCCTTACACCTGTATTCCGTTACACACCACATGCCCCCGAGTTTTCCCTCGGAACTTTTCTTAGAGCCACTGCTTTTTTCTCTTAATGCTCCTCTGCTCCAAATCCAGTGCCCTCATCTCCGGATCCTTAGATGTCCTGCCTTCACCTCTTATCCATTTATGTCTGCTGTATCAATATGTTTTTTTCCTTAAACTTTTCCTTTGTTATTGAAAACAACATTAACATTTTAAAATACAGAATAATATGTTTATAATCTAAGTTCATCACCCAGACTCAGTCCTTCATTTTTCCAAGTCCTTTTTCTATGTACACAACACACTTCTTCCAGCCACAATGAGGAAGGAATCCATCTAAAGTTGTAGGTTCTAAATTCTTCACAAGACTATTTTTGTCATTCATCTATTTTTATTTTTAATGGGGCTTCCCTGGTAGCTCAGGCAGTAAAGATTCTGCCTGCAATGTAGGAGATCTTGTTTCAATACCTGGATCAGGAAGGTCCCCTGGAGAAAGGAATAGCTACCCACTCCAGTATTCTTGCTTGGAGACCTCCATGGACAGAGGAGCCTGATGGGCTACAATTCATAGGGTTGCTAGCATTATATCAAATTAATGCAGCACAGTATAACCATTGCTCCATTGCTTCAGATCCTTGCTTTGTTTCCCTTTTCCATGTTATATCATCATGAGTGTGTAGGTTACTTCTAATGTACATAGACAAAAGGTAGAATAAAAAGATACAGGCAAACTTGTTTTATGAAGTACCAGATATTCAAAGCGATAAGAAGTAGAGTGAAATACAAAAATTTTTCAACATCTTTTTTTTCTGCTACTTGTCTACTTGAAATTTATATTGGCTTCACATTGCTCGAAACTCTTCTAAGCCCCGATGTCAAGGCTTCCATCCTCTAGTCCTCCCACTTACCAAATGCCTCCTTGATAGCAGAACCCACTGTTCCTTTAATCATTGCATGACAACCTGTGGTTCAAAATCTTCCTCTGCCACTTGATCCAAGCCTCCTTTTTCTTGTTTGTATAAGTGAGATCTTAGCAGTACACTTTTCTTATTAAGTGGGCAGACCGAAAGGTTAACTTCTAGCAAGTATTTAGTACAAAGCCCAAAACACAGGAAATGCCCTATGAATATAAACTGTTCTTGTTTTTAGCTATTTTTGGTCCTCTTTGGGCAGATCAGAGTAGGCTGTAAGGGGCCAGGATAAAATTGTAAGACATAGCCCAGACAAGCATCCAGATAATTGCAAAGTAGAGGAAAGGAGGGCCAAGGACAAAAAGCCGTGATGCGATAAAAGCCGTCCAGAGCACTGTTGATGAGTTGCTGGCTGTGTGATACATGGTCTGGGTTCAAGGCAAAGGAGGAGCTCAGAAAGTTGATGTCTGTTTATGGGCCGAAGGCAGGGACAGCGTGGCCCAAAAAGGCCAATATTTGACATTAATTCAGTGAACATTAACAACCTGCTGGGCACCAGATCCTGTGTTCAGCTGTGGATTTTGAGTTACTCAGAAATCAGGATCTAGCCATGGGGTCTGTGTCTAGAGTATCAGTACCCATGATGAAACTGATGTAAGATCTGCCCTCAGAGACAGAGACTCATCACTTCCTGACCAGGACTAAGGTTCACCTCCGGTCACTGATGGAGTGGAGGCTCCAGGGAGCGCGTCGACCCATGTGGCTGGAGGACAAGGACGTCTGTTCAGAAGCCACGCACATCTCCTGTTAAGGACAGCTACACTTTTGCCCAGGCTCATCCCCTCTGCTTCCCTTGGTCATCATCCTCCAAGTCTTCCCTTCGAAAACCAGCTCAGGCCCACCATCAAAGCCCTCTCCAGTTCTGCCGCTCTCAGAAACCCTCCGGCATTTATAAACGGTTAAGCTTGTTGATGTTCAGTGTGTGAGACGCTGTGATGGTCGCAGTGTTTTCGGTCAGCCGTCTCCCCAGATGTTCTTGTCAGCACTCAGACAGCAGGCATCTCCATCTCCCACTTGATTCCCGTCCAGTAAAGCGCACAGTATGAAAGCGTGGGGCTGTGCAGGTCATGCCTTTTGGCTTCCAGTCTAAATTTGCTGTTTCAGAATGGTTTTCCCTTTTGTTTTTAGACCTCACTGAGGTAAGGAGAGGATCGCCAGGAAAAAGAGGCTTTGTTAACTCATTTATTATTTTACTAAACTGTTTTAATTAAATATATGCTCACTAGAAGTCACACAGTAAAAATGTTGTATAAAGTAAAAGTTAACTCATTGCTTGTTCACCCTCATTTTGCATAGTGCCACTCACTTGAGGTAACAAATCTGTCCTCTTCTATTCTCATTTAAACCTTAAAATATCCTTTGAGCATTAAGTCATCATTCTGAATAGAATTTTAAAAGAAAAAACATTACCAGGAATTTAAAAAGATGTCTAAATGCTACAATTTAGAAAAAATAATAGATTAAAATATTCCAGTTTTCTGTTAAAAAAAAAATAAGCTTTCTAAGTCACAAAGACATGTGGGATTTAACAACCAACCTGAAAGCTGGTGGATCTCTTATTGTCAAATAATTGACAATCCTAGGTTAATGAATTAAAATCTATTAATAGAGTCCTAGGGTACAAAAGAATTGGTCTGGGCTGAGCAGATTTGCAAAGAAGTCAGAGGCTTGTTGTTGTTTGCCTGTCTCACTTGCCAAGAAAGTTCTTTTCATCAGAATTATGTCTTTGCCAAATTTGTTCATCTGGCTCAGTCTGAGCTAGTGATGAACATCCACTTGTCCATTTCATCTAGTCAGACCTGTAAAGGACTTAAAGAGTTAGGACTCCCTGGAAATAGATAACTTTGTATAAATGGCAGTTTGGGCTCTTGTTATTTTATTGTACAGAGAATATACTTGCTAGCAGATGAAAATAAAGAATTACATAACCCACAAAAACCACTGTGTTGATTATAAGAATGCTTCTGTTTCATTATTCTGTCCAGCAAGACTTTGAGGAAATAGATGGACCTGTGCCTGTTTGTTCATTTATCCATCCATCAAATAGTCACTAGGCACAGCAGATAAAGAAATAAGCCACACACAGCCCTGGTTGTCAAGGAACTCAGAATCTAGTAGAGACAGACAGACTTGAAAAATCAGTGGCTCTGGGTACAACAGAGGTTCATGCAAGTGCAGTGGAAGGTGTCAGGGGAAGGGAGCGCTCACCCCACTGAATGTAGAAGCCGTCAGGAAATCCACCCGGGATATGGTGATACTTGAGCTGCATGGTGATGGCTGAAGGAGTCAACCAGGGACCCGAGGTGAGCAGTGCTCATCCTGCTTGTTTTGGCTAGAGTACTCAGTCTCTGCACTGAATTTTTCCCTTTGAACCACTTCCATTCGTAAAATATAAGCACAGCAAATCAGCGTTTGACTGCTCAGGACAAAATCAGAGGCTGAATTGAGGGAGGGATGGGGAGGGAGAAGGGGGGCACCTGTCCTACTTCGGCCCACATATACCTGCTCAGTTGCTAAGTCGTGTCCAGCTCTTTGCGACCCCATAGACTGGGGCCTGCCAGGCTCCTCTGTGGGATTTCCCAGGCAAGAATACTAGAATGGGTAGCCATTCCCTTCTCCAGGGGATCTTCTTCACCAGGGATCGAAACTGCGACTCCTGAATGGGCAAGCAGATTCTTTACCAGTGAGCCACCAAGGAAGCCGATACTTTGGCCCATAACTGGGAAATATTGAAGGAGTTACATTCTTTTTTTTTTTTTTTTTAAATTCTTGGTCTTATCTGACCCTGCAGTTTTCAGGCGTGTGTAAGCAATTGCTGGGGCCAGTATAATTCATAGATCAAATGGCTCTGTAGTATGTCACTGAAGTTCTGTTGGCCTTATAGTTATATGGCTTGGATGGGATGTGCTTTGGTGAGGGCGCTCTTGGTGAGTGACTCTTCAGACGAGATGTGCTACTTGAACACTAGCCTTGGTCGAGTAGGAGAGGCGCCCCTGACTGGCGTTGCTCTTAATCTCTCAGTGTACTTGCAGCTTGTTCTGGAGCTGGACAGTCTGTTCTTCGGGGCTTGTTTCTATCTGAACCGTAAGAGTTACCTGCTAGTGGCAGGAATGCCCGGGACAGGTTGTGCGATATGAGCTATTGTTCACGTTTATTACTCTGAACTGGCTGATCCAACATGGACTCAAGCCACATCTCTAGACCCCAAGGAGTTTCTGAGGAAGAAACTAAGTGGAATTGTTTCCTAATTAAGTGCTTACTTTTTCTCACTTAGCAAATAATCTAACAGGGAATTTAGGATGATGTTTGATTTTAGCAAAAGGACGTGCATGTCGGTGATAGATGCTTATTCATAACAGCTCCAAGAATGTGGATTAAATGTGTGACTTTAATGCGTTTGTTGGAAATACTGTTATTTTTCACAAAGTAAAAGCATTCGTAATTTTGCTACAAGGAGGAATATTTGCTTCCTCTCACACATTTTATTTAATAATTTTACTTCTTTCAAGGCAAAACAGCACACAATTTGAAAATGAAATTCCCCCAAAGTGTTCAGTGTTGCTAATATGTTTTTCATTTTCTTCATTATGCTATAGTGGAATATTGCCATACTTTGAAATGTGCAACGTATCTCCCTGGAGGCAGCAGATGGTGTGACTAGTCTGTCTTCTGGTAAAGGATTTCTCATGAGAGATGGCATCTAGGGCTGAATGGGATGGGGGTCCTGCCCTCAGAGAGCACCAGCTCTCATTGTACTGTATCAGTGCAGCATTTTATAACTTACTGTTTGCAAATATGGGGGGGGGGAGCCTGCAAAAATGGAAAGGTTTTGGCATATTTTTAAGCTTCCTTTTTCTTAGTTTCTATAAGAAAATACTTCATTTGGAAACTATTTATTTCCTGTATATTCATGTTTTTCTCACTGAATGCCTCACTAGAGGACCAGCTGACCCCTTGGGTAGGACGTGATTTTAGAGGTGTTTCTATCCTAGTCTATGATCTGGTTTTCAGCTTTGAAAGCCTGGTAACATGATTTCATAAAAATACTGGTTCATTAGTTCAGATCAGTTGCTCAGTCATGTCTGACTCTTTGCGACCCCATGAACCGCAGCACACCAGGCCTCCCTGTCCATCACCAACTCCCAGAGTCTACCCAAACCCATGCCCATTGAGTCGGTGATGCCATCCAACCATCTCATCCTCTGTCTTCCCCTTCTCCTCCTTCCCTCAATCTTTCTCAGCACCAGAGTCTTTTCAGTGAGTCAGCTCTTCACATCAGGTGGCCAAAGGATTGGAGTTTCAGCTTCAGCATCAGTCCTTCCAGTGAACACCCAGGACTGGTCTCTTTTAGGATAGACTGGTTGGATCTCCTTGCAGTCCAAGGGACTCTCGAGAGTCTTCTCCAGCACCACAGTTCAAAAGCATCAATTCTCCAGCACTCAGCTTTCTTTATAGTCCAACTCTCACATCCATACATGACCACTGGAAAAACCATAGCCTTGACTGGGTGGACCTTTGTTGGCAAAGTAATGTCTCTGCTTTTTAATATGCTGTCTAGATTGGCCATAACTTTTCTTCCAAGGAGTAAGCCTCTTTTAAAACTCATAGAAACATGTGTAAAACTAGATCTCTGTCTTACCAACTGATAGTGAAAAATGCAACTTGAAGCAGATCTGTTCATTCTCTCCCTCAAGGTGAATTGACATCAGAATCCAGGTTATGACAAAAAAATTTTTTTTGATGAGTAGGAATGAACCATCTCTACATGGGGCTATGCCAGCCATTAAGACCTAAAGCACATATTGTGAGTCAGGTATCCTTTTTCTGAATTGTGTCAACAAGTTTTTATATTTTCTGGACATTTTTGGTCCTGTGCTGACTACTCTGTTTACATCATAAAAAGAAAACAAAGGATATGCAGAAAAATTTCCCTCTACTCTCCTAGGTTTGATAGCTGGGTCTATAAAGTAAATAGAGAAAGACAGATTAATAGGGGAAAAGGTTCAAAATTTTGTTTGTCTTTAGTATTACTTGCACAGGTGTATTGCCAGGGAGAAAAAGTGAATACCCTCCAAAATGGTGAGATTTGAGAACTTTTATATCATCTTAACAGATGAAGGGGAGAAGGAATGTAGGCCATTTAGGGGAGAGTAAAAGATTTTTAGGAAAGAAGAAGCAGCTTTTAGAAGAATACTGTGAAGTGTGAAAGTTTGTATGGCTTCCCAGGTGGTTTAGGGGTAAAGATTCCACCTGCCAATGCAGGAGACACAGGAGATGTGAATTCGGTCCCTGGGTTGGGAAGATCTCTAGGAGGAAGTAATGGCAACCCACTCTGGTATTCTTGCCTGGGAAAACCCATGGACAGAGAAGCCTGGCAGGCTACACAGTCCTTGGGGTTGCAAAGAGACAGACACAGTTTAGCAACTAAATAACAATGTGATAGTTTGTGCCATTATCAGACAAACCTAGAGAGTTTGTCTGGGTGTGGTGTCGACCTCTAATCTCTTCTCCTATGAGAAGAATCAGTCTTCCCAGATTAATGATCCATGTGGAAGGGAATTTATGGCAATTGAGTTCCTTTTGGAGAATCTGTCTTTAAACAGATGTTTCAGATATCTTCAGCTCAAAATAATCACTACACCAAAGCAGCATACTTTGAGGTGCCTGTCCTGAACTCCTTCAACAATGCATAAGTACTTAACTCCCAAATAGAATATAGTTTTACCATGAGTGAAAACTCTAGGAGAGTGTTGGTTTTGTTTTTTTTTTCTGTAAGTAAAAGTGAAGTCGCTCAGTCGTGTCCGACTCTGCAATCCCATGGACTGTAGCCTACCAGGCTCCTCCGTCTATGGAATTTTTCAGCCAAGAGTACTGGAGTGGGGTGCCATTGCCTTCTCCAAGGGATCTTCCCAACCCAGGGATCAAATCCAGGTCTCCCACACTGCAGGCAGACACTTTACCATCTGAGCCACCAGGGAGCCCTTTTTCCTGTAATGCTGTGGCCGATTAGCAGTGTCTGCCGCAGACTGGAGAGGAGCACGATGGCTTTTGTAATGCACATTTGTTCATTGTGGCTTAAGTCTGAACATAATTTATGCAATCAAGTGATTCTCTGATTCATATTTAAGAACAGCACTCTGCACCCTTGGAAACTATTTGAGAACATGCTTTGAAAGCTGGAAGACCTCTTCAGTTCAGTTCAGTTCAGTCGCTCAGTCGTGTCGGACTCTTTGTGACCTCATGAATCGCAGCACACCAGGCCTCCCTGTCCATCACCATCTCCTGGAGTTCACTTAGACTCATGTCCATCAAGTCCGTGATGCCATCCAGCCATCTCATCCTCCGTCGTCCCCTTCTCCTCCTGCCCCCAATCCCTCCCAGCATCAGAGTCTTTTCCAGTGAATCAACTCTTCACATGAGGTGGCCAAAGTACTGAAGCTTCAGCTTTAGCATCATTCCTTCCAAAGAAATCCCAGGGCTGATCTCCTTCAGAATGGACTGGTTGGATCTCCTTGCAGTCCAAGGGACTCTCAAGAGTCTTCTCCAACACCACAGTTCAAAAGCAGCAATTCTAAGGTGCTCAGCCTTCTTCACAGTCCAACTCTCACAGTCATACATGACCACAGGAAAAATCATAGCCTTGACTAGAGGGACCTTAGTCTGCAAAGTAATGTCGCTGCTTTTGAATATGCTATCTAGGTTGATCATAACTTTTTCTTCCAAGGAGTAAG
>SJYC01052141.1:0-28615 GCA_006408675.1 Madoqua kirkii
CTGGGTGTGGAGGGGAACGGGGACCCGTGTTCTGGGTTCCTGAGCCCCGTGCACTACCCAGGGTAGGTCTGCAACAGGGCCACTGGGAGTGGGCATCACAGAGCAGGTGCTGAGGTGCCAGGAGGAGGGGCAGCTGGGCACAGCGATGGGCCCACATGTGGGAGGTGCCTGCCCACACCTTCCCCAGATTCCCTGTGCTTTCAGGAGCCAGGAGCCCACACACACACACCCCCTCCAAGACAGCAGGACCCCAGAGATGCTTCAGCTGTGTCTATACGAGCATTTCCCTACAGCCCACCCAATCTCAGTTTAAAAACCTTTGGATCAGACTGGCCAACCCTCGATTTTTCACAAAGCAGGCTGCCCAAGAGCCAGCACCGTGGGGGCGTTTCTGGAGGGGGAAGATTCTCTCTCTCTCTCTCCTGATTTGTGTTATTATTTCCAGCACCAGGGCTTCAGCAATCGTGAAGTCAGAACCTAGATCTATAAATACTTCTGACTTGAAAAGCCACGTTCCCTTTCTCTGCTTCAGAATCTGAGCCCAAGATGGCAGCACCTCCCTCACGCCCCACCCGCCGTCCAGAGGACGAGCAAGGTCGCTAATAAACACCACCGAACCGCATCTCCTTTCATGCATCGTGCATGAAAACATCACAGCCCCTTGAACAGCAGACAAGTGGAAGGGCTGGTCTG
This sequence comes from Madoqua kirkii, assembly GCA_006408675.1. Taxonomy (NCBI): domain Eukaryota; kingdom Metazoa; phylum Chordata; class Mammalia; order Artiodactyla; family Bovidae; genus Madoqua; species Madoqua kirkii. The sequence goes on from SJYC01052141.1 coordinate 694, forward strand.
ATGAGCAACTGAACACCCACAAACCCCGCAGCCCTGAAACGCGGCGTCTCCAGCAGCTTTCCTCTGAAACATCGATTGTCCTGACTTTACTCCAGCTGAAGTGAAGGCGCACTTGGAAGGTTTAGTTAGTAAAGGAAGGGAAATCCAGAGACTAACTCCATTCTTTAAAAAAAAATCCCTTCAAAAGCAACAGAGCCTAGGGGACTCCCCTGGTGGTCCAGTAGTGAAGATTTCGCCCTCCAATGCAAGGGACGTGAGTTTGATTCCTGGTTGGAGAGCTAAGATCTCACACGCCTTGCAGCCAGAAAGCAAAACTTAAAACAGAAGCAATGTTGTAACAAATTCAATGAAGACTTAAAAAAAAATTCACCTTTAAAAAAAATCTTAAAAAACAACGACAAAAAGAGCAACAGAACCTCTTCTCAGCATGTGCACTGAGTCTCCCAGGTGGAGGAGGAGAGGTATTGGCAAGCATTAGCAGGTACACCCGGAGAAGGCAGTGGCACCCCACTCCAGTACTCTTGCCTGGAAACTCCCATGGACGGAGGAGCCTGGTAGGCTGCAGTCCATGGAGTTGCGAAGAGTCAGACATGACTGAGCAACTTCACTTTCACTTTTCACTTTCATGCTTTGGAGAAGGAAATGGAAACCCACTCCAGTGTTCTTGCCTGGAGAATCCCTGGGACTGGGGAGCCTGATGGGCTGCCGTCTATGGGGTTGCACAGAGTCAGACACAACTAAAGTGACTTAGCAGCAGCAGGTATACCAGAATGAAGCAGTATTCTTGGTATGAACTGTCAGTGACTCTGAGGCCAACAGCAGTCACAATGATACAACCACTCAGACAAAACCTAATGGTGGGAAAGACTTCCAGCAGAGATGGGCAGGGGGTGGGACCACAGGAAGGTCCACGCTGTTCCCAGGCACACTCTCCATCTCTGGGGCCCAGTCTCCAGTGGGGAGTGCCCCCCTAACTCACATTCAGGTCAACCTGCACACTCTTTGTCACATGGAAGGGTTCAGGTAGCAGCATGGGGCCACCCTCTTCCCACCTTCAACACACACACGAGCACAAGCGCACAACACAGAAGGAGCAAACGGCTGTCTCAGAATGGAGAAAGAACAGACAAACATAAGGGTGACAGGCTCATAGTCAGACTGATGGCAGGCCTTTGCCCTTGACCCCCCTTCTGTTGTTTGGAGGCAATGCTCTCAGAGCATCCTGGGAAGGGCTGAGCGGGACCAGAGAGCTCTTCATGGAAACAGAAATAAAGGCCTCACAGAAACCCTTTGCTCTTTTTGGGCTCTGAAGACATTCCCCACAACATGAGAGCTGGTGCCTGGCACAGATGGAATCAGCCTCCACCTCTCCCGAAGACTGTGTGACCGGGAAAGGTGAAAGGTCAGTGGGCACTTTGATGGGGAAACAGATGCTAAGATAGCAGATAAACCAGTTAAATTTATTCCAGCAAAAAGGTTGCATGAGAACAAATCACTGTATTACAGGTAACAAGGCTCAGCCAACCCTTTGTGGGCAGTGCCTAACTTTCCATCTTTCCCAAGGTAACTCAAGGATGAAGAAATGGGTGCTGGAAGGGGAAGCATCCTTAGGCCAATCAGGGTCTCTCCATCCCTGTGCTGCCTCACTTACAGAGATGGATCTGTGCCTGTGACTCCAGCCAGGAAAGGGAGGCAGACCCAGGTCTGCCCAGGCTGGTCCATCACAGGTAAGTTTCAGCAGGGTGATCCCGAGCGGGGCTGTCGCTGGGGGAGCTTGAACACACGCCTGGGTCCTAACCCAGAGGTGCTGACCCAGTCGACCAGGAATGCAGCCTGGCTTTGGGATTTTAAGTCATACCTTCTCGGGCTTCCCTGGCGGCTCAGATGGTAAAGAATCCGCCTGCAACACAAGAGACCCAGGTTTGACCCCTGGGTCAGGAAGATCCCCTGGAGAAGGGAATGGCAACCCACTCCAGTATTCTTGCTTGGAGAATTCCATGATAGAGGAGGCTGGTGGGCTACAGTTCATAGAGTTGCAAAGAGTCAGACACAACTGAGCGACTAACATATTCACTTTTCACTTTGCTGCAGAGCAAGGGGAAATGGGAGAGACGAGAACCGAGCATTCTGACTTTTAAACTTCATTTCCAGAGAAAATAAGGGTAGAAATGAAAGTGGAACTTTCTTTAGGCCCTGGCATGGGGCCAGAAAGGGGAGATGAGACAGGTGGAAGACTCACATCTGGTCCACCCAAACCCACCTGGATGGCAGGGGAGCAGGACAGGCCTTTGAGTTTCCTGTGCTGAGACCACACTGATGAGAAAGGAGACAGGCTGGACCCCTAGGAGAGTGAGGTGTCTGACCCTTTGGATCGTCCAGTTTTGAGGATGAGGAGAGGGTCTGCTTGGTAAGGAGAGCCAAGGTCACCACAGGCAGGTGAGCAGTGGACTCCATATGCCTGTGTGACCACAGAAAGACATTAGGTGACCTCTGAAGTTTCTCTGTAGATGGTGACTACAGCCATGAAATTAAAAGATGCTTGCTCCTTGGAAGAAAAGTTATTACCAACCTGCTGCTGCTAAGTTGCTTCAGTGGTGTCCGACTCTGTGTGATCCTATAGACCGCAGCCCACCAGGCTCCCCCATCCCTGGGATTCTCCAGGAAAGAACACTGGAGTGGGTTGCCATTTCCTTTTCCGATGCATGAAAGTGAAAAGTGTCTCTCAGTCATGTCTGACTCTTCATGACCCCTTGGACTGCAGCCTACCAGGCTCCTCCATTCGTGGGATTTTCCAGGCAAGAATACTAGAGTGGGGTGCCATTGCCTTCTCCAATGACCAACCTAGACAGCATATTAAAAAGCAGAGACTTACTTTGCCAACAAAGTTCTGTCTAGTCAAAGCTATGGTTTTTCCAGTAGTCATGTATGGATGTGAGAGTTGGACTATAAAGAAAGCTGAGCACCAAAGAATTGATGCTTTTGAACTGTGGTGTTAGAGAAGACTCTTGAGACTCCTTAGACTGCAAGGAGATCCAATCAGTCCCTCCTAAAGGAAATCAGTCCTGAATATTCATTGAAAGGACTGATGCTGAAGCTGAAACTCCAATACTTTGGCCACCTGATGTGAAGAACTGACTCATTTGAAAAGACCCTGATGCTGGGAAAGATTGAAGGCAGGAGGAGAAGGGAACGACAGAGGATGAGATGGTTGGAGGGCATCACCAACTCAATGGACACAAGTTTGAGTAAACTCCAGGAGTTGGAGATGGACAGGGAGGCCTGGCATGCTGTAGTCCATGAGGTCGCAAAGTGTCAGACATGACTGAGTGACTAAACTGAACTGAACTGAAGGTTCTCCATCCTCCATCAGGGCTGAGATGCAGCTGTGGGGACCTGGCTGGCCTTCCAGCCTCTGACACACACCTGTGGGGCCTTGCCTAACACAGGAACCAAAGCAGAGGCAGAAGAGCTGAACCTGGAGCTTGCCTCTGCCCTGGGACCCAGCATCACCGGCAGGGTCCCCAGCATGCCATCCTCCCACCTGCTACCGACCTCCTGTCTGGTACAAAAGTCAATGTAGGGTCCTTTCTGTCTTGGCTACTCTCATTCAAGCTCATGCTACCTGGATACGCAGCCCTGCCTATCCACAGGGTCAGCCCTGTGGACCGTGGCCTCCTGCTCACTGGAGCCCTGCTCCTGTCAGATCCCTGGCTGCCTTCCCTGAACTCACTGAGCCTGTGTGGGCAGCTCTGCCTTGCTGTGGCCTGTTTCTGGGCCCTGAGATCAACACCAATAATCCCACCAACAAGGCAGGTTCAGCTTTACCAACACCCCATGGACCAGGATGCAGGCCATGCAGACGAAATGCAGCTGCTGGGGCCGCCTGACAGCCATGGGGGATGGCCAGCCCTGTACAGCCGCCCAGCATGGGATCACAGCCCAGATAAAAACCTAACCTATGAAACCTTGGAGAAGGGAATGGCAACCCACTCCAGTATTCTTGCCTGGAGAATCCCATGGACAGAGGAACCTTGCTGGCTACAGTCCTTGGGGTCACAAAAGTTGGACACGACTGAATGACTTTCACTTCACTTCACTATGAAACCTGGCTTGAAAAGTATTTTTAGTTAAAGAAAAAAAGTCTATGAAATTCTTGGTTTGCGAAAGTCAGGAAATTAAAACCAAAAAAAAAAAAAACTATGTTGGGCAAGATTTTATCTTGACAGTGTTCCTTTTACTGACGTAAAATGTGAAGAAATGGACTGTAATTGCCTCCAAGGGAGGGTGCAGAGATTCCTCAGTACTGGATCCAAGCTTAAAACAGGGATTAGTGGGCCTGATGAGAATGCCCATATGATTTTTTTTAATCTCTCCTTTGCAGTTCAGACATTCGTCCTTACAGACCAGGAACTCACCCATTAACAAATGGGTCACCCCCCCATCGGGCCATGATGACAACTCAGTGCCATGTAACCTGCTTTGTGATGTAATAGCCAAGACCCAGTGAGCCTGTGTGCCAGCGAGGGCTCCCCTTCCGGGCCAGGGATGTGACAACCAGCCGCAGAGGTGACTAATACAGCGAGATGCTCCACTTCCAGGTGAAAGTGTAAGTCGCTCAGTTGTGTCTGACTCTTTGTATCCCCATGGACTATACAGTCCAGGGAATTCTCCAGGCCAGAATACTGGAGTGGGTAGCCTTTCCCTTCTCCAGAGGATCTTCCCAACCCACGGATCGAACCCAGGTCTCCTGCACTACAGGTGGATTCTTTACCAGCTGAGTCACCAGGGAAACCCAAGAATACTGGAGTGGGTAACCTATCCCTTCTCCAGCAGATCTTCCTGACCCGGTAATTGAACCAAGGTGCCCTACATTGCAGGCAAATTCTTTACTAGCTGAGCTACCAGGGAAGTCACTTCCAGGTGGGTCTGTGCAAACCCAAGGAACCCTCAGGGGCCAAACTGTCCCTTCCCTTCTTCCCTTCTTCCTTCCCCAGAGGTCAGCCCACAAATACCTGGGCACCCGCACAGGTCTGAGCGGCAGGAAGGGACTCCCTCTATCCTTGGTCTACTGCCCCAAGAGACTGGGAGTAGGTTTGTAGAAGGGAATGGAGCCACAGCAGGGCCCCTCATTAAAGCCCAGAGTGGACAGAGGGAGAAAGCGTGAACAGAAAACCGAATGACAGCCAGCTTGCCCCACTTCATGGAGTACGTGGAGATGGGGGGTGGGGGAGAGATAGAACCAGGAGGCGACATAAAGCGTATGAAAAGGAAGGAGGTGCTGGCCCGAGCTGCAGTTGGACAAACCCGCAAACATCGTGCTTAGTGGACAAGCCAGAAACAGAAGTTCACAGACTGTGTGACTCCACAGTATGAAAAATCCAGAACAGGCAGAGACAGAACACCCAGTACAGAGACAGAGGGAGATCAGAGGTGGACAGGTCTTGGGCATCGGGGGATGGAGTCTGTGGCCGCCAAAGGCACAGCGGTCCCTCCAGAAGGACAAGAGCACCTTGGGCCTGGAGAGAAGGAGGGTCCCACATCGCAAATGTCCTTAATGCCACTGAATTGGACACTGTAAGCTCTCTCATTTTGTGTTAAGTGGATTTTGCCACAATAAAGTAATAAAATGTTTTAAGTGCAACACAAACACATCATTCCCAAGAACAAGCAGTGGTTTCCGGGTAGCCTGGGCCCCCAGGGCTGTGTCTCCTTCCAGCTCTGTGTTTGGAAAACCCCCGGAGACAGAGCAAGTCATTTCCAATCTCGGGGCCTCAGCCTGGGTTCCTGTCCCTCCCGCCGCACCATGACAGTGCTAAAGACACACGGGAAATCTCTACGAACATGCTCATCACAGCCCCAGACATCAGAGGATCAACAGGCAGCAGCACGTCTAAGGGTAAGTTACAGGAAGCCAGGCTTCAAAAAGCCTGATGGTACCAAGTTTTAAATAAGCAAATGCTTGTCAGGTATTTACCTCTGGCCATGCCACTGGCGTGCAGATTGCCTTGGTGTATTTCACCATCATAGGTGCTGACATGTGGTCAGAAGCTGAAGGGGCAGATAATGGGCTGGAGCCCAGAGTGGCTGTGTCCAGAGCCAGCTGGTCCCACCTCTTCACGGACTGGACCCACATTCTCTTAGGTTCTGTTTTAATTCTCAGATTGTCCTGATATGTCTGTACTGGTCCTGGCTACACGGAGGGATCCAATGGTCACCGGGGAAATTTAAGAGCAGTAGACTGGTGGATAGGAGGTCAGTGTTCTAGACCCATCTTGATCATTGGTGTGTGACTTCAGGCAGATTAGAAACCTCTCTGGCCAGCAATACCCTCTTCTGTAATAAAGGAAAGTTGAACTAGAGGAATGGTTTTCCAACTATTTAAGGTAGCTCAGATGATAACGAATCTGCCTGCAATGAGGGTTCAATCCCTGGGTCAGGAAGATCTACCAGAGAAGGGCATGGCTGCCCACTCTGGGATTCTTGAATGGAGAATCCCCTGGACAGAGAAGCCCATGGGGCTGCAAAGAGTCAGACATGACTGAGTGACTAACATTGACTTTTCAAGTAGCAGAACTCATTCTTTTTTTAAAAAATTTCTTTTATTATATATTTATTAATTAGTTGTGCTGTACTATTTACTATGTTGTACCAATTTCTGCTATAGAGCAAAGTGACTCAGTTATACACATATAGACATTCTTTTTTATATTTTCTTTTCCATGGTTGTTTATCATGGGACATTGACTATAGTTCCCAATGCTTTACAGTAGGACCTTGTTGCTTTCCCATCCTGTATATAATACTTTGCGTCAGTTCAGTTCAGTTCAGTTGCTCAGTCGTGTCTGACTCTTTGTGACTCCATGAATTGCAGCATACCAGGCCTCCCTGTCCACCAACTCCCAGAGTTCACTCAGATTCCATGTCCTTTGAGTCAGTGATGCCATCCAGCCATCTCATCCTCTGTCGTTCCCTTCTCCTCCTGCCCCTGTCCTATTCCGCCGCCATATTTTCTAGTCTCCCTATTTTTCTAATTTTAATTTTTTAATTTACTTTTTTACTTTGCTGGGTCTTTGTTGCTGTGCGTGGGCTTTCTCTACTTATGGTAGGTGGGGGGCTACTCTCTAGTTGCCGTGTACAGGCTTCTTGCTTCAGTGGCTTCTCTTTTGTACAGCATGGGTTCCATTGCTCTGTAGCACCTGGAATCTTCCTGGACTGGGAATGGAGCCCATGTACCCTGCATTGGTAGGCAAATTCTTAATCACTGGACTACCAGGGAAGTCCCAAGATGTTTTCTTTAGGGCCATAAGGGTATGCATGCTCTGCCTCTTCTTTCTCATTTAAGCATCTTTCCTCTTCCCTTAATATGTGGCAGCCGTACGTGCCTCATTTTCTTTCAGCTTCTCAAGCCTGTTTAGGGTATTCACACCTACTGTTTTATGCATTTCAAACCTGGAATGCTCTTTGCAGTACTTCACATGGCTAGTTTATTTCATCTTTCAAATCTCCATCCTTAATGTTGCCTTCTCTGAGAGGTTTTCCCCTAACTCTATTATTCCCTGGGCTTCCCTGGTGGCTCAGAGGTTAAAGCGCTTGCCTTGCCTCATTTTCTTTCAGCTTCTCAAGCCTGTTTAGGGTATTCACACCTACTGTTTTATGCATTTCAAACCTGGAATGCTCTTTGCAGTACTTCACATGGCTAGTTTATTTCATCTTTCAAATCTCCATCCTTAATGTTGCCTTCTCTGAGAGGTTTTCCCCTAACTCTATTATTCCCTGGGCTTCCCTGGTGGCTCAGAGGTTAAAGCGCTTGCCTCCGATGCAGGAGACCTGGGTTCGATCCCTGGGTTGAGAAGATCTCCTGGAGAAGGAAACGGGAACCCACTCCAGTATTCTTGCCTGGAGAATCCCATGGACAGAGGAGCCTGGTGGGCTATACAGTCCACGGGGTCGTAAAGAGTCGGACACGACTGAATGACTTCACTATTATTCCCTATTTCCTTCTAATAGTTTCCCACCTTATGATTACATTGTTCTTTCTGTCACCCTCACAAGAATGTCAAGTTCCTTAAGCTTAGGAATTAAAGTGTACTTGTTTTCATTATTAATATTTACGCCTGTGCTTAGTGCAATACTTGACATAGAAGAGGCACTTCGTAAATGTTTGAATAAATGAGAAAGATCACAGATGTTGGCTGTAAGAGTAATTCAGTGTTTAGTGACAGGTATACATGCATGCTAAGTTGCCTGTATGCCACCCCATAGACTGTAGCTTGCCAGACATCTCTGTCCATGGGATTCTCTAGGCAAGAATACTGGAATGCGTTGCTATGCCTTCCTCCAAGGGATCTTCCTGACCCAGGGATGGAACCCATGTCTCTTATGTCAACTGCATTGGCACACAGGTTCTTTACCACTAGCGCCAGCTGGGAAGCCCTAACAAAAAATAGTTAGGTGGTACAGGATCTTCACTTATGCTAACATTTGAAAATCTCAGCAGTTGAGTGTTCAACAGAGCAGGTCAGTAGTTGGTTCAAGGTGGAATCTGAACCAAGATGGGAATCTAGTTAAGTAGTCAGAGGAAAACCTCTGCATGTAAAGTCAGAGTTCAGGAAAAAAAAGTGCATGGTTATTTGATGCAAAAGAATACTCAAACTACTGCACAACTGCACTCATCGCACATGCTAGTAAAGTAATGCTCAAAATTCTCCAAGCCCGGCTTCAGCACTACATAAACCGTGAACTCCCTGATGTTCAAGCTGGTTTTAGAAAAGGCAGAGGAACCAGAGATCAACTTGCCAACATCCGCTGGATCATGGAAAAAGCAAGAGAGTTCCAAAAACACATCTGCTTTATTGCCTATACCAAAGCCTTTGACTGTGTGGATCACAATGAACTGTGGAAAATTCTGAAAGAGATGGGAATACCAGACCACCTAACCAGCCTCCTGAGAAATCTGTATGCAGGTCAGGAAGCAACAGTTAGAACTGGACATGGCACAACAGACTGGTTCCAAAGGGGAAAGAGAGTACGTCAAGGCTGTATATTGTCACCCTGCTTATCTAACTTATATGCAGAGTACATCATGAGAAACACTGGACTGTAAGAAGCACAAGCTAGAATTAAGATTGCCAAGAGAAATAACAATAACCTCAGATATGCAGAGGACACCACCCTTATGGCAAAAAGTGAAGAGGAACTAAAAAACCTCTTGATGAAAGTGAAAGGGAAAGTGAAAAAGTTGGCTTAAAGCTCAACATTCAGGAAATGAAGATCTTGGCATCCAGTCCTATCACTTCATGGGAAATAGATGGGGAAACACTGGAAACAGTGTCAGATTTTATTTTGGGGGGCTCCAAAATCACTGCAGATGGTGACTGCAATCATGAAATTAAAGGACGCTTACTCCTTGGAAGGAAAGTTACGACCAACCTAGATAGTATATTCAAAAGCAGAGACATTACTTTGTCGACTAAGGTCCATCTAGTCAGGGCTATCGTTTTTCCTGTGGTCATGTATGGATGTGAGAGTTGGACTGTGAAGAAGGCTGAGCGCTGAAGAATTGATGCTTTTGAACTGTGGTGTTGGAGAAGACTCTTGAGAGTCCCTTGGACTGCAAGGAGATCCTGGCATCAGAAGGCAGACACACTGAAACCATACTCACAGAAATCTAGTCAATCTAATCACTCTAGGACCACGGCATGACACTAAATGCAGTAAGACGGCTGGAACGTGATGAGCTTCTGAGTATTTCTTCCCTTTGTTTTGAATGTCATCATCTGTTTAGTTGTAGGAGGACAGAACTCAGTTTTAATGCTGGCTCTGACAATTGGCTCACACAATTTCTGGAGATGCAGCACTCTCCTCTCCGAGCTGGTTCAAGCCGGCCCTGTATACCTCTTCTAGGAAAAGGGGAGGCAGGGTGTCAAGAGGTGTTGGGAGTTAAAATGAAGGGGCCTCCAACCATGAAGTTCAAGGCTGTGGACAAACAGCCTCACCATCAGCTGGGATGAGCCAGGGCTGGTGTTCCATGGACAACAGTGCTGTTGCAGGGTGAATTTGGGCCCCTGTCTAAACCAGCATGATTCAATCAACTTGGGGAAAAAACTCAGTTCAGGGGCTTCCCTGGGGGCTCAGTGGTGAAGAATCCTGCCGACACAGAAGACACAGATTCCATTTCAGATCCAGGAAGATCCCACATGCCTCAAAGAAACTAGTCCTGTGCACCACAGTTTATTGAGCCTCTACCCTAGAGCCCGTGCTCTGCAACAAGAGAAGCTACTGCGATGAGAAGTCCATATGCTGCAAGGAGAGAGTAGCCCCCGCTCTCTGCAACAAGAGAAAACAAAGACTGTGCAGTGATGAAGACTCAGCATGGCCAAAAGTAAAAAATAAATAGAATAAAGTTATTTTAAAAACTAATCAAAAACTCAGTTTAGCTTGACCCTTACCTGGCAGGGACAGAGAACTTGGCTGAAGATGTGGCAAATCTGATTCTAAACACACAGTGCTCGAATGTCCATGTGAACAGAACCGTCAGGTGAAACAAAAGTAGAGCCTTCCCCTAACCATCAGGCTGGTGTTTCTTTCCTAATCTGCTCTCTTACCAACCTGCAAGCTGCAGTCCCAAGCCCATTATAAAGACATTTTTTTAACCCTCCCTTGAACATTGCCTAAGGAGGGAGTGAGATCCATCTCCTCCACTGAGAGGCACGGATCTGTGGATGCTACTGAAGGCATGCCTTCCCAGGTGGTGCAGTGGGTCAAGAATCCGCCTGCCATGCAGGAGACTCAGGAGATGAGGGTTTGATCCCTAGGATGGGAAGATCCCCTGGAGAAGGGAATGGCTGCCGATCTCAGTATTCTTCCCCTGGTGGCTCAGAAGGTAAAGCATCTTGCTTACAATGCAGGAGACCTGGGTTTGATCCCTGGGTTGGGAAGATCCTCTGGAGAAGGAAATGGCAACCCACTCCAGTACTCTTGCCTGGAAAATTCCATGGACAGAGGAGCATGGTGGGCTACGGTTCAGGGGGTCGCAAAGAGTCAGACACAACTGAGCGACTTCACTTTCACTTTTAGTATTTTTGCCTGGAGAAGCCCAGAAACAGAGGAGCCTGGCGGACTACAGTCCATGGGGTCTCAAGACAGACATGACTAAGCACAAAGGCACAGAAGCAGAGGCCAGATGGTGACTCCCTAGAGTTGTCACTCTGGCTGCTAGTGGTGTGAGGCTGGATGGGGGCAGCCGGAGGGCTTGTGGGAAAGAAGGAAGGGGAGAGACCTGAGGTGGACATGCTTGAGGAGGGGGCTGGAGTGGGATGGCCTCTAGGGGGCACCTCTTTGCACAAGGGGACCCACTCGGAGAGCATGATTGATCTGCTCACAGGTTTTTTTGGTTTTATTGTGCCCTTAATGTGTTAAATAATATTTAAAATGAAATAGGTACCTACACGTCTTTAATAGTTCGCAGTTAATGATGTCTGTAAGATTTCAATGATAGATGGTTTTCCGTTCCTACAGGTATGCTTAATTGCTCATTCATGTCTGACTCTTTGTGACCTCATGGACTGTACCTGCCAGGCTCCTCTATCCATGGGATTTTTCAGCTGATAATACTGGAGTGGGTTGCCATTTCCTCCTCCAGGGGACCTTCCTGACCCAGGGATCAAACTCACATCTCCTGAGTCTCCTGCATTGTAGACAGGTTCTTTACCCACCGAGCCATCTAGGAAGCCTGTTGCTACGTGTAGACCTTGCTTTACTACACTTCACAGACATTACAAATGAAGATTCTTAGCATCCCTGTGTCAAGAAGAGTTTTTTCCAACTGCATTTGCTTACTTTGTGTCTCATGTCACTTTAGTAATTCCTGCAACATTTCAGACTTTCTCATTACTATTCTGTTTACTATGGTGACCCGTGATCAGTGATCTTTGCTGTTACTACTGCCAAAAAAATTATGACCTGCTGGAGGCTCAGAAGATAGTGAACATGCTTCAGCAATAAAGTATTTTTAATTAACATATGAACATGTTCTTAGAGATACAGTGCTATTGCACACCCAACAGACCAAAGTGTAGACATAATTTATATGTGTTGAGAAACCAAAATGTTCATGTGACTTGTTTTATTGTGATATTCAGTTTATTGCAGTGGTCTAAAACAGAACCTACTGTATCTCTGAAGTTTACTTATTTCTCATGATTTTAAATTTTCTGTAGAGAGGGACTGGGGCTTCCCTGGTGGTTCAGTTGTAAACAAACAAACAAACAAAAAACCCCACTTGCATGTGCAGGAAATGTGGATTCGACCCCTGGGTTGGGAAGATCCCCGAGAGTAGGAAATGGCAGCCCACTTCAGTATTCTTGCCTGGAGAATCCCATGGACAGAGGATCCTGGTGGGCTATAGTCCGTGGGGTTGCAAAGAGTCGGACATGACTAAAGAGACTCAGCACCCACACACATCAGTATATTTTATTTTTTGTTACTTACAAACTGAGGTTCTTCTGTAATTTTTTTTTTGGTTCCTGTTTTTAACTTTTCTTTTTTTAATATTTTTTTTTGTTTAACTTTTCTAATTGGAATAATAAATCAATCAAAAGTGAAAAAAGGACTATTTGTGACATCTGGGTGGGTGTACAATATAATATACATTCCGGGAGAACACCATCAAAATGTGTTTGCAGCTACATTTTAAAAGAAAAACTGAAACTGCAAAGTGATTCTTTTTCTTCAGGTTTTATGGGTTTAAAATAAGTGGAGAAAGAGCTTTCTAATGTGTTCTTGCCATTCCCCAAAGAAAGGTACTGTGATGCTTGACTAAATTCAAACTAGGTTTTTCTGTTAGTTTACTGATGTCAGGCCAACAATCTGCAAAATGACGTCAGGGGCTGAGGGTGAAGTTTGGGACAGTGTCTCCCATATAATCTCTCTTCCAGCTTGAGACCAGCCCCAGAGGAGTGCATTGCCCCTGGGTGGAGACTAGCCACAGAGGAGTGCCTCGCCCCCTGGGTGGTACACGCCATCCAAATAGCACAGCAAGGGGCTGGAGAGAATATGCCTTCCCTATTGTATGGCGTTGCCCATACCACATAATTGTAAGTTAATTGGTTCAGATGCTCCATCTTCTCTGAAGGAGACCAATCTGTCTCCCCTCCATCTTTCTCCTGCATCTTTCCTGTTTGTTAAGCACCTTGGCTTTAATGCCTAAATGCTTCACAGCCAATCTGCGAATCCCCTCGACTCCCAGATGCTGAAAATAAATTATGCTGTGCCCGCTATTTATATATTCTTGTTCGTCAGGCCCTCTGAGTTACGGGTTGTCGGCTGCCTTGAACGTTGCATCACAGCAGTTGTATAACCTCTTCCTAGCACTGCAGCAAACTTGAATTTCTAAATGCCCAGAGAGTGAGCGGGGAGAGTGGTGTTGACCTGAGCCTGGATGTTCGAAATACAGGTTTCTTTCCCTGGAGGAGGTCTCTGTTGATTGGTCTTTCCAGAACAAGGATGAGAGACTCATATTCTCCCTGACGTTTCTTGCCCAGTTATTTATTGACCAAGTTTAATTATAGGGACCCAGTAAGACAACAATATCAAGTTTATGGAGAATGAACTGGTGCTACCATGGTTGATAGAAAATCCTTATAGATCATCCAGCTCATCATTTCAGGGCTCTTGAGAGAAAATACACATGTTCAGAATTGGACAGCTTGTACCCCAAGAGGGCTCTGCTGGGCTGGTGGCACTCAGAAGTTGGTTTAGAGGGATTCTTCCCTGAAACCATTGCTAACTCAGCACAAGGCCACCGACACAGAGGAGCAGTTCTGAGCAAAGGGACAGAGGATTCTAAGTCGCCCATCGGTGTTAAAGGATGTCTCAGGAGTGGTGCTTGGAACGAAGGTTTTCAGGTTTCAGTTGCAAAAGGACTTTGAATATCTGTCAAGTGGTTTTCAAACTGTGTTCCACGGAGTCCTGGGGTTCCAGGGAAGTGTTCCAGGAACTTCTCAGGCCATGGAGAGGGGGTCTGCACCCTCTCTCCTCCAACTGAAGCTGGAACTGCTCCTCAATTTCATCTGTTTTATAGATTGGGCTTCTGAGTCAAGCTTTGCCGGGGTCTAGCCCTGGTGGATCCAGGGAATTCGAAGTGGGGACAGAGTCGGCGTCTAGGAAAGGACTATTTAATTAGAAAAGAGAGATTAGGAAAGAATAGTGTAGTAGGAAAATTAGTGGAGAAAAGAGGCTGATATTCATTGGTTTACACGGAAAGCTAATAAAGTTTCAAGACAAGAAACTTGCACCATCTACATTAGGCCACAAGCACCCGCTTGAATAGCAGAGGGTGCCCCACCTTGGGCTCCCTCTCCTGTGGGTCTTAGAAGCCTGGGCAAATAAATAGACACGGAGAGCCTCCGCATTCCAAGGGATCAGCCTGAAAAGGAGAGGGTGGGATAGGGAGAAAGAGAGAGACCATCAACAGGGGGGAGGCCAAGCTTGTGCAAAAACCCCATAACTTTATTTTTAAAAGGTGTTTATATACCCTAAGTTTTACGTAACAGGATATACAGGGTCATGCAGGGCCAGCAGTACTGACCCTTTCTGTATATCTTTTTGTAGACAAAAGATCTCAGGTGATTTACATTATCTTCTGGCCAAGAGGTCTGTTAACACTTTATGGCTCTCTTCCTCAATGAATGTTAATCTCATTTCCCCTGAAGTGTTTTTCTTTAATCTGCATCACGCTCAAAGCACTAAAGTTACATCCCTATAGAACAAAGGTGCAGTGGGTTATAACAAAGAAGGTACTTAACTCAAAGATCTATGTTGCTGCTTGTTTTTTTTTTTCTATATATCAACTATATCAACAAATAAAAGATATGAAAATTTGGCAGCAAGTATTGGCTCAACAAATGAAACCTTCAATCAGTCCTATTCTAATGATTTTGACTCCTTGGAAGCCCCTACATTCCTAGGATGTTTTGAGCTTCCTCTGCCTCTTGCGGTTGGGAGGCCGCCAACAATCACATGCGCAGCTGTAAGAGTTCTGTAGGCAGGCCAGAAAGTCATTAGAGGAATTTTTGGATTGAAACACTATTATGTGCAGGGGACTAGTTATCGAAAAGCTCTAAATTAACTTTTTCCAGAAAAAGGTGGTGGGGGGACAGCCCCTGTTAATGTCAGAAGTGTAAGCGAAAAGCATAATGCAGTATGGCAGGAAGAATCTGGTTTTGGGGGTAGATGCTCAAAGAAACCCAGCGAGGCTCCCTTAAGGCTGTCGGACCCTTTAACCTCATGACCTTTGCCATGGGTGGGACTCCTCGTGCTGGCTCCCGGCAAAGTTTCATTTTAAGAATGGTACAAAAGCCAAGACGTGGAAGTAACTTAAATGTCCATGGACAGATGACTGGATAAAGAAGATGTGGTACTCATGCACAATGGAATATTACTCAGTCATAAAAAACAGTGAAATAACACATGGATGGACCTAGAGGTGATCATACCAAGTGAAGTAAGTCAGAGAAAGAAAAATACCATATGATATCACTTATATGTGATATCTAAAAAAATGATACAAATGAATATAGCTATGGAATAGAAATAGACTCACAGACATAGAAAACAGACTTACGGTTGCCAGAGGGGAGGGGGAGTGGATGACAGATGGACTGGGAGTTTGGGATTAGCTGAACCATACGCAGAAGACCTTGACGACCTGGATAATCATGATGGTGCGATCACTCATCTAGAGCCAGACATCCTGGAATGTGAAGTCAAGTGGACCTTTGAAAGCATCACTACAAACAAAGCTAGTGGAGGTGATGGAATTCCAGCTGGCTATTTCAAATCCTGAAAGATGATGCTGTGAAAGGGCTGCACTCAATATCCCAGCAAATCTGGAAAACTCAGCAGTGGCCACAGGACTGGAAAAGGTCAGTTTTCATTCCAATTCCAAAGAAAGGCAATGCCAAAGAATGCTCAAACGAGCATACAATTGCACTCATCTCACACCCTAGTAAAGTAATGCTCAAAATTCTCCAAGCCGGGCTTCAGCAATACATGAACCGTGAACTTCCTGATGTTCAAGTTGGTTTTAGAAAAGGCAGAGGAACCAGAGATCAAATTGCCAACATCCTCTGGATCATGGAAAAAGCAAGAGCGTTCCAGAAAAACTCTGTTTCTGCTTTATTGACTATGCCAAAGCCTTTGACAGGGTGGATCACAATAAACTGTGGAAAATTCTGAAAGAGATGGGAATACCAGACCACCTGACCTGCCTCTTGAGAAATCTATATGGAGGCCAGGAAGCAACAGTTAGAACTGGACATGTAACAACAGACTGATTTCAAATAGGAAAAGGAGTACTTCAAGGCTGTATACTGTCACCCTGCTTTTTTAACTTATATGCAGAGTACATCATGAGAAACGCTGGACTGGAAGAAGCACAAGCTGGAATCAAGATTGCCAGGAGAAATATCAATCACCTCAGATATGCAGATGATACCATCCTTATGGCAGAAAGTGAAGAGGAGCTAAAAAGCCTCTTCAAAGCCTTTGACTGTGTGGATCACAATGAACTGTGGAAAATTCTGAAAGAGATGGGAATACCAGACCACCTAACCAGCCTCCTGAGAAATCTGTATGCAGGTCAGGAAGCAACAGTTAGAACTGGACATGGCACAACAGACTGGTTCCAAAGGGGAAAGAGAGTACGTCAAGGCTGTATATTGTCACCCTGCTTATCTAACTTATATGCAGAGTACATCATGAGAAACACTGGACTGTAAGAAGCACAAGCTAGAATTAAGATTGCCAAGAGAAATAACAATAACCTCAGATATGCAGAGGACACCACCCTTATGGCAAAAAGTGAAGAGGAACTAAAAAACCTCTTGATGAAAGTGAAAGGGAAAGTGAAAAAGTTGGCTTAAAGCTCAACATTCAGGAAATGAAGATCTTGGCATCCAGTCCTATCACTTCATGGGAAATAGATGGGGAAACACTGGAAACAGTGTCAGATTTTATTTTGGGGGGCTCCAAAATCACTGCAGATGGTGACTGCAATCATGAAATTAAAGGACGCTTACTCCTTGGAAGGAAAGTTACGACCAACCTAGATAGTATATTCAAAAGCAGAGACATTACTTTGTCGACTAAGGTCCATCTAGTCAGGGCTATCGTTTTTCCTGTGGTCATGTATGGATGTGAGAGTTGGACTGTGAAGAAGGCTGAGCGCTGAAGAATTGATGCTTTTGAACTGTGGTGTTGGAGAAGACTCTTGAGAGTCCCTTGGACTGCAAGGAGATCCGACCAGTCCATTCTGAAGGAGATCAGTCCTGGGATTTCTTTGGAAGGAATGATGCTAAAGCTGAAATTCCAGTACTTTGGCCACCTCATGCGAAGAGTTGACTCATTAGAAAAATCTCTGATGCTGGGAGGGATTGGAGGCAGGAGGAGAAGGGGAAGACAGAGGATGAGATGACTGGATGGCATCACAGACTCGATGGACGTGAGTCTGAGTGAACTCTGGGACATGGTGATGAACAGGGAGGCCTGGCATGCTGCGATTTATGGGGTTGCAAAGAGTCTGACACAACTGAGCAACTGAACTGAGCTGAACTGAATTTGATGTCACTTCTAAACAAACTGACTAAATTTCCTTAAATATCACCTGTCAAAATCAGGATTAGGTCTTGAAAGCAGCCTGGGACTGAGGTCACAGCCATAAAGCCACATCCTTTTAGAAGAGGATGACTAACAAAAGATGAGGATGTAGGTAGAGGTGACAAACTCAAAACTGTTAAACACTGACAGACCTATGCTCTTCAAATCATCAATCTTTCTCCACCATTTTAAATTAATACATCATCCTTATCTACTTGATATGAACAGATTGTGGCCAAATCACCCCATGTCCCCTTGCCTTCTGATATGATCACCGAGCTCTGAAAATCTGTGATCCTCCATGCCATAGTTTCCAAGTTTCAAATGATTTTTTTCACTGCACACAATTGATGTTGGCTCTGAAGTTATATGTATTTGTGGGTCCTTTCAAAGTGGCACTGATTGACTTGAAAAAAAAAAAAAACAGCATATTTCAGGACACACAGCTCTTAATTTTAAGGCTGGAGATTTAATTTCAGAAGAAAAGAATTTGAATAATATTTAGTAGCAAGATTTCCTAAATTATTTTTTAATATGGTAGTTACTTAAAGGTAAATGCATAGGTTTACAAAATCATCTAACTTTAGAAAGTTAACACCCAAAGTATTAAAATTATCTTTATTTGATCTTCACTGTTGTGTGAGCTTTACTCTAGTTGTGGCAAAGGGCAGCTATTTTGTGTGCAGGCTTCTCATTCCTGTGACTTCGCTTGTCACTGAGCACAAGCTCTAGGGCATGCGAACTTCAGTAGTTGAGACATGTGTGCTCAGTAGTTGTGGCTCCCAGGCTCTGGAGAACAGGCTCAATAACTGTGGTGTATGGGTTAGTTGCTCCACGGCACATGAGATCTTCCCAGATCAGGAATCAAACCTGAGTCTCCTGCACTGGCAGGTGAAATCTTTACCACTGAGACACCAGTTCAGTTCAGTTCAGTCGCTCAGTCATGTCCGACCTTTTGTGACCCCATGAAAATTCTGAAAGAGATGAGAATACCAGATCACCTAACCTGCCTTTTGAGAAATCTGTATGCAGGTCTGGAAGCAATAGTTAGAACGGGACATGGAACAACAGACTGGTTCCAAATAGGGAAAGGAATACTGAGACACCAGAGAAGCTCCCAAAAGTCCCCCCTCCCCCAAAGTTATTAGAGCAATCTATTCTCTGAGGATTTCATTTTTATTTTTGTCTGAACAAAAGCTAGTAGAATAGAAGTTTATTGGTGCCTAAATTGATTCATGGAGTTGCAAAGAGTTGGACACGACTGAACGACTGAACTGAACTGAACTGAAATCGCAGGATTAGACTACATCTTTCTTATTCTTTGCTGTGCAATGAAATGTAAAAAAAAATAAGTCTGTATAAACCAGAGATATGTTAACAAGATTCTTAGACAGGAATTAGACATTTTCCATGAGTGATTAGGTAGCACTGTAATGAGACAGATCTAGTCTTGGATTACAATTAGAAGTTTGAAGAAAGACTTAGAAGTCTTAAACAAATTTTATGAAGTACAAAAATGGTTAAGTGCAGCAATATGAAATGTCAGCTCTGGGCTTCTTAACATGTAACTTTGAAAATGAAAAGTTAAAGAAAAATGTGATAACATTTAAAAATCTAAAAATAATTTTTGAAAAAAGTCTTGAATTTGGACATACTTATAAGGAATAAAAACAGAATTCAAGGAGAAGATATTTAAGGAAAAGAATGTCTACATAAGCAAATGTAGAAGGAAAAATGGAAGCAGAAAATTGCCATTTTGCAACCATTATTATAATAATGTGCCAGGGTCCAGCCCTGGTGGATCCAGGGTAATTCAAAGGGGAAACAGCATGGTGAAGAAAAACTTATTTATTTAGAAATATAAAAAGAGATTAGGAAGAAATAGTGTAGTAGGAAATTTTAGTGGAGAAAAGAACCTAAATAACTTGGTTTATGGGGAAAACTAATAAAACTTCAGAAAAGATTTGCACCATCTATAGTAGGCCACCGGATCCCATTTGAATAGCGGAGGGTGCCCTGCCTGGGCTCCTTCTCTTGTGGATCTTAGAAGCCAAGGCAAGTAAGTAGACATGGCGAGCCTCTGCATTCCAGATGGGAATTCAGCCAGAAATTAGAGTAAGAAAAGACATGGGGGAAACCAGTCCAGTGACTGGCCCATCCTCTGTTGTCCAGAAAGGCCTTATATACTTTTGATTTTACATAGAGATCAATGGATAATACAAAATTATGCAGCATCAGCAGCCCTGACTCTTATCGAGACCAGGCTTTCTCTCTGCATACCTAGTTTTATACAGAAGTCTTAGGTGATTTACATCATCTTCTGGTCAGAAGGCCAGTTAACATTTTATGACCCTTTTCTGATAAGAGTTTGTCACCCAGAAGACTTATTTATCTTAAAAGTGTTGTTCTTCCCAAAGTCTGGTGTCACTCTCAGAAAGCATTAAATAAAGTTACATTCTTACATAGCAAGGACACAACAATTTATAACAGTGAAGGAAGTGATTTATAACAAAGAGAAAAGTAATTAACTCAAAATCTAGTGTGGCTAACATCAAAAACTATTATATTCCTTTTTCTATATCCCAATTACATTGATTAATATCCTTCAGGTGCCTAAGAGATAAAGGATATGGTGGCCTGACAGCAGTCATTGACTCAACAGTGAAACCTGTCACCAATATAATTTTTAACTCTTTAGAAAAGGCTCTGTATCTTTAAGATGCTTTAAGCTTTGTGCCTCTGGAGGTTGGGGGGCTGTAAACAATTCACAAGTTGTAAGAAGTCTGGGCAGACTGGTTAGGTAAGTTAGAAAGCCATCAAAGGGGTTTAAACCGAGAACTTTTTGTATGCAGGAGACTGTTAACTGAAGCCCTGAGTTAACTTTTTCCAGAGAATGTCAGGAAAGTGGAAAGCACAGTACAATAAAACAGGCAGACTCTGGTTTTGGGGGGTAGATGTTTAGGAAAACCCAGGGGGAACCCCTGAAGCCAGATCACACCTTTGTATTTTGTCAGACTTTCTTCCTCATGACCTTTGCCATGGGCAAGATTCCTCACTCTGGCTCCCGGCAATAATGGATTCAGAAGAATAATAGATGAGTGCTAAGTTTGAAGTGGAATGGGATATTTCTGTGTCATCAGAGTATTTCCTTAGAGATTACCTAATAATTACAAATCAGCCCTGGGATTTCTTTGGAAGGAATGATGCTAAAGCTGAAACTCCTGTACTTTGGCCACCTCATGTGAAGAGTTGACTCATTAGAAAAGACTTTGATGCTGGGAGGGATTGGGGGCAGGAGGAGAAGGGGACGACAGAGGATGAGATGGCTGGATGGCATCACTGACTCGATGGACGTAAATCTGAGTGAACTCTGGGAGTTGGTGATGGACAGGGAGGCCTGGCTTGCTGCGATTCATGCGGTCGCAAAGAGTCAAACATGACTGATCGACTGAACTGAACTGAATAATTACAAAGCAAGAAATGGCAACTTGACAGTGGAGAAACTTGACCCTAGTTTGTTGAGTGATCCAAGTTAACATCATAATGATGAAATAAACTGAGTGTGATTCCTGACATGATACACTGAGAAAGTCACAACACCATTTCAATAGTATTCTTGCCAAAAATGCATAACTTGAATCTAATCATGTGGGAACATCAGACAAACCCAATAGCTAATTTATTTATCTGTGGTCAGTTGAGAATGTCCTTGTTCTTAGGAAAGAAGAATGAAGTGCTAAGGGATAAAAGGGCATGATTCTGCAAATAATTCTCAAATGGTTCGGGAAAAATATCTTGTGGATGCGCACATGTTTGTGTGTGGGGGTAGAAAGAGAAATATGGCAAAGTGGTAACGGTTAATTTGATTGAAGAGTATACAACCGTTCTTTGTTTTATTCTTCCAACTCTTCTGCAAGTTTGAAATTATTTCAAAATAAAAAGTTAAAGAACTAAAAAGAATGGTTAATAATAATCTGCCTGAGAAAAAGGTATTCTTTTCTTCCTGAGTCACTGTCAGTGAATAGAAAGCATTTGACAGTGCCAAAGTGAAACTGCAGACTCCATGAGGCAAAACTGATGGCAGAGTTGGTAGATGAACTTGCAGCATTATGTATAAGTTGGAAAACAAGGTTGAACTTCTTATAACTATTTCTGAAGATTGTTACCTTATGTGGATAATTCAGTTCATTTTATAGATATTAACAGGGCTCCTATTATATTTCAAAACCTTTGCTAGATGCTGGGGCTCATGTGATGACTAGCTCTCTTGTTCTCAGGTCACTGATACTTGGGAAGGGGGAACAGCTATAAAAACAAATTTAATATTAGACAGTAAAAGTAAGCATAAATAAATGGATGCAGTAATTATGACGGTATGGGGAGGAGGGGTTGGTGTGGTGGAGGGGAATGACAATGAGACCCAGGAGTTTTCCATCTGATGGAGAGGTGGGATGGATGGAGCAGAGAGATTCCTGGCAATTGGAGCAGTAAGGACAGAGGCAGGAGATAGAAGAAAGTTTGGGTTGTTTTGAGGACTCAAGTAGTTTGGTGTTGTTGTGTATATAGCTTTCTGATTTTCAATTTGTAGTAATAAAGCATTAGCTTTTAGTTTAGTTATAGTTATGAATACTGATGACACTAAAATAGGGGCTTCCCTGGTGGCTCAGAGGTTAAAGTGTCTGCCTGCAATGCGAGAGACCTGGGTTCAATCCCTGGGTCGGGAAGATCCCCTGGAGAGGGAAATGGCAACCCACTCCAGTATTCTTGCCTGGAGAATCCCATGGACAGAGGAGCCTGGTGGGCTACAGTCCACGGGGTCACAAAGAGTCAGACATGACTGAGCAACTTCACTTTCTTTCACTTTAAAATAGTACAAAATAATTAACTACAGAGAACATACAATAATATAAAGCAAACCTTTCAGAAACTGTTTTTATTTTGTATTAGATGGCATTAAAAAAAAAAAAACACTTGGGATTCTTTTTGTTTAAAAATAACTTGGAATTCCTTCTGCAAAACCTTTTGTAACTTTTGTCAAATTTGAATAGTATATGGGCTCTTTTTTAAGGAGAGAAATTCCCATTATTCCCAACAAGCGCATCTTCAGCTGCTTAGTGACTGGGGGATCAGAGTTGGACAATGAAAATGCCTTTCCATTACAAACTGCTACTATAAAAGAGATATTTTGTTTTCAGTTGGCAAAAATGTTTTAGATTATCAAAATGAAAACAAAACAAAGCAAATAAACTGCAGTAGGCAAATGTTAAAAGATATTTGCAGTCTTTGAGTTGAAAGCTGAGTATTCTTCATATGCAAGCTTTACACAAATTTGTAAGTCATGCATTCAGACACCCTGAGTACATAGGCAAACAACTGGATTAATAATTTATAAAAGATGAAATAAAAATGACTAGTAAGCATTTAGAATGTTCACCTTCCTGGTAATTGAAAAAGTAATTTATAATGAGAGACCATTTTTTGACCTATAAAATTAGTAGATGTTTTGAAAATGTATAACCTGTGTTGATGAGAATTTTTAATAATAGAAAAATATTGCAAGCAATCTGTCTATCCAACAGCATTAATGTGTGTTCCTGGTCATTAAAATGTTGTTTTTGAGAAAATTTAAATAATAGAAATCCTGTGCTATCATATTAAATGTAAGGAGCAGTAAACAAAAAGTACGATTTCACCTAGTCAAAATATACATAGAGGATTTTGATAATGTCTTCTATTACCAGAGTATAATTATCAGTAGGAAAACTGGCTGAAGGTATACAGGAACTCTCACTACTATTTTGCAACTCTTCTGTAAGTCTAAAATTATTTCAAAATAAAAAGTTAGAAAACATACAGACAAAAAGGACTGATAGGAAAAACAACAAAATCTTTGTAGTAACCTCTACGTGGTGAAATGGGCTTTTTCCTTTTCATTAAAAAATGCTTTTCTCTAACATTTTTACGTTATATGCTATGTTATCATCATCATTATCATTTCTCTCTCTCTCCCTCTCTCTCTCTCTCTCTCTCTCACACACACACTCCTTTCCCTAGAATTAGAACAACACAAAAGCTAAACTTGAAAGAAAATTGCCATCTACCACAAGCAATTTGTTGATCAGTGTGACAGCTAAGCATAAAAGCAGAAATCTGAGTGCTGAAAAAGGGTCCATATGGGTGGAAGATAATACAGAGGTATCAACTGCTTAGAGATGTACTTAACAAGTGGGTGTGAACTATGAGAGTAGATAATAAAAATAAGGATGGAGATAGATTTAGGAGACTGTGGCACTGATAATTTTATTTTAGTGGTAAAGGAGATAACGAAGTCTTCTCAAAAGAGAGTAGATACCCTCAGTATTTTATGTTAGAAGAGAATTAGGCTAATTCTCTAGGTTTCTAGGATCATAAATCATAGTAGGTTATGGGAATATTCCCTTAAGGTTGGTTTTTAATAAGTTAAAATCATTTGTTGTAGGTAACCATCTTTATACTTGTTTTTATCACAGACTCTGTTCTAAGCAACTCAACTTTGCCCTGGTTCAGGTCTTCTGAAACAACAGCCTCTTATCTTAATGACTGAGAAAGGTAACCACCTAGTCAAATTAAGTCCTTCTTGATGTAGATGTTGGTGTAAAATATTACTGTTCAATATTAAATAAGGACAAGTAGAAAAATGAATGCATAGTACTTTGTTACTAGGGCTGCACCTGAAACACTCCAGCACCGTGGTTCTCAGTCTTTTCATCTCAAGGCCTCTCAGACACAGCGGCATCCTCCTTCTATGCCTGGGGCTCCCCATAGCTGTGGTTCTGAAGAAGTCTCTGGGTATATGGGCTTTGTGGTTTGCAAAGACATCCTCAGGCAAACTTAAGTCACTTCTGAAGCTGCCCCCTTTCTCCTGCTTCACTCCCTCCACCTCAAGAGTTATTGCTAGAATCAGAATCCTTGACATTTTCTTAAAGGATTATTCTTCTCAGCCCCCTTTCTCGTTGGGAAGCCAGAGCTCTTTAAAGCAACCTGGTATCAGAAGTTTTTCCTTCTAGAGGGACTAAAAAGCACTTTACATTTTAACCCTGAGTTCTACTATTTCTGTCTTCTTAATTAGGTTTTAAGCCCTTGGCATTGAAAGATCAGGTCTTATCTATCTTTTTACCTTCTTCAGGGTTAGCCTTTAACATTCCAAAAGGTAGTCACTTGGTAAATGTTTGCTGAAAATGATTACTGTTTTCCTTAAGGGCAGATTTTGTTCCCTCATGAAGGAAAATCTATTTATTGCTATGAAAAAAATGTTGTATAAGTACAAATTAAAATGAAAAATATAGAGTATATAGCTTAAAGCTAAGCTGCTGCTTTGATCTTTGGCTGAGTATTTTAAAAAGATTACAAGGGTTATTAAAAATAGGATCTAAAGGTCTAACAAGACTAAAAATGGGCCCAAGAATGTGTCTAAATCTGCTTAGGCTCCTGGAGGCTGCAGGCACATTGTAGTATATGGGCATCACTGACATGGACCCCTGCTCCGTGAGTATGTTCTAGGGGAGCCTTTACCCTCTGAGTGTGGACTGCAGTTGTTCCTCAAGTAGGAAATGACACATTTAAAGAACACTTTCTTTTATGCAGATATACAGTATTATTAACATTCTTATGCCTGGTGCAGATTACTTCATTGTTTAGGCTTATTTGTTCCTTTGTCAAAGAGACTAACAATCACCTCCTAGACCAAGGTAAGGATCAAATGGGCACAATGTCTGTGAATCAGTACGTATATGGAAATAAACAGTAGTTTGTATTTTATTCACAAATTGAAATTCAGAAGTAGGTTACAAATGTATAAGTGTATTTGAAATAGCATTACTAAGGTTTTATGATATCTTAGCTATATTGTGGTTTATACTGGCATGTGAACAGAGAGCAGGACATCGCTACTGTGTCTAACAATGTTTGAGGGAAAGCAGTTTCTCAAAATCACACAACTGGCATCCTCCTAGAGTTTTGGAACCAAGATGTACCTGTAAGATGAGTGGTGACGGTGAAAGTGTCAGTTGCCCAGCTGGGTCTGACTCTGCGGCCCCATGGAATGTAACCTGCCAAGCTCCTCTGCCCATGGAATTCTCCAGGCTAGAATGCTGGAGTGGCTACCTGTTCCCTTGTCCAGGAGATCCCCAGGGATCGAACCCCAGTCTCCCACATTGCACGCAGATTCTTTACTGTCTGAGTGACAGGGAAGTCCAGGTACCTAGTTCTTTTCCCTGTTGCTCATTTAGTATTTACCACTCTTTCCTGATTATTAGCTATTATATAAACTAGAAGAAACATCACAACTTTCACCATCAGAAAAAAACCATTTCTTTCACAGTAATATCTGCTTTCAAAAACTCCTAATCGATGTTTCTGTTGGCCTTCATTTAGGGTCAGGTACCTTGCAGGCCTTTGAGAAATTAATGATGACATTCTCTTTGCCATTTATGTTAGACTCCTTGGACATGAGTCATTACTCAACCCTAATCAATTTTCTTTTACAGGATTTACATGTGTAATAGATGAAAAAGTGTGATCAGAAAAATCATAGAAAAGAGTATAGATCTTGGCAAAAACTTCCCATCCATAGGACAACATTTGCATGCTTGTTAGAGTAGAACACAGAAGCTATAGCATCCCCAGTGACACTGCTATCAATAGAAAATATTCAGTAAACATAAAATTATCAGTGAAGTTGTGCTAGGTGTCATGATATGAGAATCATATTGAGAACAGTGACCAGGAATTACACATATAGACTTAATAGATGGAGAGAAGAAAAGCAATAAACAAATATCTATATATGGGCATTGTGGTTTTCATTATGTAGAAGTTACAGCCTAAACTTTGGAATGTTGTTTTTCAGTTTCTAAGTTGTGTCTGACTCTTTGCAACCTTACGGACTGCAGCACACCAAGCTTCCCTGTTCTTCACTGTCTCCCAGAATTTGTTCCAACTCATGTCTATCAAGTCGGTGATGCCATCCTATCATCTCATCCTCAGTCATCCCCTTCTCTTCCTGCTTTCCATCTTTCCAAGCATCAGGGTCTTTTCTAATGAGTCAGTTCTTTGCATCAGGTGGCCAAAGTATTAGAGCTTCAGCTTTAGCATCTGTCCTTCCAATGAATGTTCAGGGTTGATGTCCTTTAGGATTGTCTGATTTTATCTCCTTGCAGTCCAAGGGACTCTCAAGAGTCTTCTCCAACACCACAGTTCAAAAAACATCAATTCTTCAGCCTTTTCTATGGTCCAAAATTTGGTATGTGGAAAAGATTAATTATGTGACTGAAGCAGAGATTTGAAATAAAGTTTAGGACTTTGATGTCTTGTCAGTTTCATGCATAATAATGGTAGTGTTACTGTGAGCTCTTGAGTTAGCCAGGGCAGAAGGCATTTCAGCGTCAGCAGCCACCAAAGCAAGATAACAGGACAGTGGCAGGGAAAGTGATGGCTCTTTGGAGTGTGTTCTTCAAGACTGACCCAGACTCTGGTTAGGCCTGGTGCTAGTACCTGAGGCAAGGTAATGCCTGCTGCTGCTAAGTCGCTTCAGTTGTGTCTGACTCTGTGTGACCCCATAGATGGCAGCCCACGCCTAACACTACATTTTAGGATGTGCTCTGGGCTCTTGTACCTGTGGGGAGGGTCAGGGAGGGGGACATCATCATTTTTACTCATGCAGCTCCAGGGCAATGTATGTTTTCAGGGGCAATAAAGAGGAATGCCAGTGCTAGAGAGATAACCAAGATGAGACTTGGGGAAATGATATAGAACCCAAAATTGCCTCAGAGATGAATAATAAATTCAGTCTGAAACTGTTGTAAATTTTGTTTCCAAGTACATATAAGAGCAACAAAGCCAGTAGATGTTTAAATGGGATTTTCAAGCTGACAGTTAATCCAGATTTTATACTTTAGCTTAAATGGGAGTGCCTCAAGTCACTCCTGATTTATTTCTGCAATTGAAAGGGAATCTTTACAGTATGTTTTAAAGCCACTGAGGATTTATTTGTATTAACATTTTAATTTTGCTAAATGCCAGTAAAGGCTATGCTTTGTATTCACTTTTCTGTTAGGCAATTGCTTGAAAATGTGTCATTGTAAAATTTAAGAAATATGTAATTTACTAGTATGTCCAGAAGCCAAGAAACTATTTCTACATTTATTTCTATATCTGTATCTATATGTATGTATCTATCTACATATATCTGTACCTATATCCATATCTATATTGTCCAATGGTCATACTT
>SJYC01052142.1:0-44541 GCA_006408675.1 Madoqua kirkii
ATATTGTCCAATGGTCATACTTTCAAACATACTGATATTATAGAAAATAGAAATGGACATGTTTAGATGGAGTTAATAAGATTAAAAATTATATAAAAATTAATCATGCAGCCATACTTTAAATGAAAAAGGCTGTAAGAAATGAAGGCAAAGGCACCAATAGTTCCCTTATACCCTAAGATAAGCAAAGTCGATCAAAACCCATCTTTCCATTCTTCCATTTTCTGCTTTACTTCTGTGGTCATTCTCACTTCGGTAGCATGTATAACAACACTGGGATTTTACAAAGAAGGTTAGTATAGCCCCTGTGCAAAGATGGCACTTCCCAGGTGGCTCAGTGGAAATAACTCATCTGCCAATGCAGGAGATGCAGGAGACATGGGTTCTATCCCTGGGTTGGGAAAATCCCCTGGAGTAGGAAATGGCAACCTGTTCCAGTGTTCTTGCCTGGAAAATCCACTGACAGAGGAGCCTGGTGGGCTACAGTCCACGGGGTTCCAAAGAGTTGTACAAGACTCAACGACACACGCACATGCTAAGACAATTCACAAATTTGTAAAGCTGCTGTATTTTTGTGTCCTTAATGACTTCTTTCTTTGGGTTCTTATGGCACATGTATATATATTAGCTGTCATTTTACTGTATTATAATTGTTTACTTCTCTGTCCTGCAACAGAATTACTTAAAAAAAAAGAGAGAAATTATATTTTTGTATCCATAGTGGCTAGCATATTGCCTAGCTTTTAAAAAGCACCAAGAAAATGTGTAATGAATGAATAAAAGCTTTATAGTCTATGAGTAAGAAACAAACAGCATTCTTTGTATAAATCCTTCTAACTCAGAAATTAATTCTGAAGCAGTTAATCCTCTTCTTCCTTTCTCACCTTATCTTCCTGATGACAGAATTTCTATTTTAGTGTGATGTCCACATGGCCACCTCCTGTTTATAACTAGTGGGCATAACTCAGTTTGGTGATGGACAGATGGACAAGCCTTCTGTTGTTCTTGGCCATAAGACTGTTCTCCATAGTCTTATTTGCACAAACAGGCCTTTCTTCCCCTCTCTCTCCCTCTCTCTCTCTCTTTTTTTTTTTTTTTTTTGCAGGACTGTACATATTTGCTCCTAATACTGTCTCAAAGTATTAAAGGCCATAAACAGGCTTTGGAAAGTCAGATGAATGAATTATTTTGAAAGATGTATGATATCTAACACACAAAGGAAGGACATA
Source organism: Madoqua kirkii (assembly GCA_006408675.1). Classification (NCBI taxonomy): domain Eukaryota; kingdom Metazoa; phylum Chordata; class Mammalia; order Artiodactyla; family Bovidae; genus Madoqua; species Madoqua kirkii. The sequence goes on from SJYC01052142.1 coordinate 1,230, forward strand.
ATGGGAAAAGGGCCATAAAATATGCCACTATTCAACTAAAGAGTTGCTGGTCTTCTCTCTTTTTTATCATAGTGGGATTAAAATAAAGATGCAATATATTTCTGAAAAAGTTCCAGATTATGGTACCAGTTATAATTCATTCAAATTTTATGTGTAATCACATACATAAATAGTAGCTGCTTCAAATTAGCAATATAAACTAGAGTTGCATAGATAAGTCACTGGCATGTTAATTTTTTCAACCATATGCAACATTCAAAAGCATTTTAACAGATATTTTCTTTACTAGGAAAAAATGGAGGAAGAAAATGAATATTTAGTGTTTATCATTGGTCAGGGATTCTTTTTTCTTTTTTCTGTATTTTTTATGTAATCCTCAGAACTACATTGTGAAATAAATTTCATTGTGATTATTTTACAAAAGAGAAACTTGGGCTTAAAGGTAATAATTTGCTTATGGTCACAGAGCTGGGAAGTGACAAAACTGATTCCAAATCAAGTTTTTCCAACTCTTTGATTTTTTTCTCTACTTAATATGCTGGATTAGGCAGCATACAGTCAGTTTTTAAGGAATTTGAGTTCTTATTATAAATCTGTTGTTGTTTAGCCACTAAGTTATGCCTGACTCTTTTATGACTCCATGGACAGTAGCCTTCCAGGCTTCTCTGTCTATGGGATTTCCCAGGCAAAAATACTGGAGTGGATTGCCATTTCCTTCTCCAGAGGATATTCCCAACCAAGACTGAACCCATGTCTCTTGGATTGGCAGGTGAATTCTTTACCATTGAGCCACCCTGGAAGCTCTCATTATAAACAGGAGTGGTTTAAAGCATTCCCATTATTGTGAAGATGTCTTGGATGCCACCTAATATTTGTGCTACATGGGATGGGATTCCTGTCCCCTTTTCCAGATGAGTAAGTGGGTTGATTGAAAAATGATTCAATAGTGTGGTATAGGAAAAGTGATCTCTGAATTTTTGGAATGACGAGGTTGGGAGGAGTGCTCACAATGTCTCACAAACATTCTTCAGGAACTACTGGTCCATTTTTAGATGTCAATATTTGCCTTGGCTGTTCTTTTGCCTAGAGTCTGTGCCTGGGCTACCGTGGTGGGGACTGACTTCAGCTCTTGATTTCATTCTTGTTTTGACCAATTCATGGAGCACGGGTGTCTTGACTGATAAAGGGGGTTAAGGGAAGAATCACCCTAGCCTTCTTGGGCTCTCTTAGCAAGCATGATTTTGTGACTAGGTTTTTATCTGAGGCCCATTGAGGTTGTTCCTGTGTATATCCAGATCCAAGGAGAACTCCTGGACTGACTGCGCTTTTTCGTGGAGCAGGGGTCATGCACATCCTGAACTTCCTCTGGCTGTTTCAGCATCACTGCCTTTCCCTCCCTGCTTTGGCAGGCTAGCAGAGTGCTTACTAAAGAGAAAAGACTCTGCCTGTTTGCTGCTTTTCTCATCCTACCCTCAGATGAGTTAGTTCACCTTCTCAGGATGAAAGGATAGGTTACAGGACCAACGGCTGGTACCATAACCAAGTAACATGGTTGCTAAATGGGATCAACTCTGTGAAGTAACAGACCTTGCCAGTTGTCATCCTGGTTTCCTTGGGTAATGCAGACAGTGCCAGAGGCAATTTCTAATTGTGTTAGATGATTATTTTTTCTCCCCAAAGCAGCCTTCAATTATAGTATGCTTAAAAATGAGAGTTAATCCAGACAGAATGATCAATTGGCTAGGTAAAATTTAACAAGTGAGTTTCATTCCGACTGAGTTACAAAGGTGCTTGTAATATTTGGAAACTGTCTTTTAGTGAGAAGCTCTGGAAAAATTATAATTCTGAAATGCAGCATAATCTCCAAGATGTAGAAATGGTCATTTTGTTTAAATAGATGTTTATTTGTCTCTCTTATCTCTATTTTCATATTTCTTTAGATATATGTCTTTTCCTATCATTTAAATTTTAAACTAATGCTTTGTCATTAATGAGAGGTCACCTTTAAAAAGTTGATTCAGTATTATGAGTTATTTCAGGACTGGAGTTGAGCTGGTTCCTATTAATGAAGACTATTTTCTTTTTCTTTTTCTAGGACAGTGGAATTAATATAATCAGTTTTGTCTCTTTGCAGTCATGACACATTCTAGGCTTAGGTAAATAAACCCAACTGAAAAATAACAGACTAGCCTGCCCTGTCTATCACTTGACTCGAAACTGTCATTTTCAGTTTCAACGTTATATTCATGAGCATGAATATGAAAAGTCTCTGTCAAAGATTTGCTTCATGTGTTTTGATTGCCTTAGAATGGAAATTTAAATGCTGAATTTCAGAAATGAATAGGAGAGGAGTGGAGAGAGTCCTGCACAAGGAGTCAGTCAGTTGGTTCTGGTCTTGGTTTGCTACCACTTATGTAGCTGGACAAATCACTTTAAATTTCTTAGCATGTTTCCTTTCTTTTTATTTTTATTTTAAAAAATAAACTTATTTATTTATTTATATGGGCCTCATAGTTGTTGATATTGGTAAAGAATCTGCCTGCCAATGCAAGAGATGCAAGAGCTGTGGGTTCAGTCCCTGGGTTGAGAAGATCCCCTGGAGTAGAAAATGCAACCCACTCCAGTATTCTTGCTTAGAGAATCCCACGCACAGAGGAGCCTGGCAGGCTACAGTCCATTGAGTCACAAAGAGTTGGACACCACTGAGTGTACACACACACACACACACATTTATTTGTTGGCTCCTCTGGGCCTTTGTTGCTGTGTGCAGGCTTTCTCTAGTTGAGTGCAGGCTTCTCGTTGTGGTGACTTCTCGTTGCAGAGCATAGACTTTAGGGTGTGCAGACTTCAGTAGTTGCTGCACGTGCTAGTTGCATCCCTAGTCTCTAGGGTATGGGCTCAGTAGTTGTGGTACATGGGCTTAATCGTCCTGAGGCATGTGGGATGCATGCAAAATCCCAGACCAGCATTCCAGAGATCAAACTCAAGTCCCTTGCATTGGCAGGAGAATTATTAACCACTGGGCCATGTGATGTTCTTCCTTTGCTCTTATAACTAAGATTGGTTCGACTAGGTTGGGATGGCACATAGATGTCTGCTTGTCTGCCAACTCTGATTAATTGGTAATACCTGCCTGGAGGGGCAGCACTGGCAATGAGGGTGAGCCTCTTTCAGCTGGTGGGAAGACTGGTAGTGAGAGACCCACTTATTTGTCCGTACCTGAACTCACCCACTTCTTGGATAATTTTCTGTTTGTATTATGACTTTCATGATTGTTTGTTACTTTGTTTGTTTATGTTTTGCCACACAGCATGGCTTGTGGGATCTTAGTTATTCAAAGAGGGATTGAACCCAGGCACTGAACGCATGGCATCCTAACCACTAGACTACTAGGGAATTCATGACCTTTATGATTTATTCTTAATTTTTACCTCAAGAAATGTTTTCTCTATCCTTGAAGATAATTGGAAAATTTAAGAGCAAGGAGACATAGTCTTTGAGATCATCTAGTCAAAACTAGGCTGATGTATATAAAAGTGCTTTGTAAAACGTTGAGCACTATTACAGTTATTTGAAGAGAGCATGGGAGGTGCTAGTGGTAAAGAATTCACCTGCCAATGTAGGAGAGATAATAGACGAGTGTTTGATCCCTGGGAAGCTCCCTTGGAGGAGGAAATGACAACCCAATTCAGTGTTCTTGCCTGGAGAATCCTATGGACAGAGGAAACTGGTGGGCTACAGTCCATAGGGTCACTAAGAGTCAGACACAACTAAATAGACTTAGCATGCATGCATGATTAACTAATAGTTAGCTTTCCCATTTTTTGAGGGAGGGGGCCTGCCTCCCTAATTTTCATGAAATGGTTGTTAGAGAAATGGTGCAGTTTTAAACACTGAAGAGGAGCTAAAAAGCCTCTTGATGAAAGTGAAAGAGGAGAGCGAAAAAGTTGGCTTAAAGCTCAGTATTCAGAAAACGAAGATCATGGCATCCAGTCCCTTCACTTCATGGGAAATAGATGGGGAAACAGTGGAAACAGTGTCAGACTTTATTTTTGGGGGCTCCAAAATCACTGCAGATGGTGACTTCAGCCATGAAATTAAAAGACGCTTACTCCTTGGAAGGAAAGTTATGACCAACCTAAATAGTATATTCAAAAGCAGAGACATTACTTTGCTGACTAAAGTCAGTCTAGTCTATGGTTTTTCCTGTGGTCCTGTATGGATGTGAGAGTTGGACTGTGAAGAAGGCTGAGTGCTGAAGAATTGATGCTTTTGAACTGTGGTGTTGGAGAAGACTCTTGAGAGTCCCTTGGACTGCAAGGAGATCCAACCAGTCCATTCTGAAGGAGATCAGTCCTGGGATTTCTTTGGAAGGAATAATGCTAAAGCTGAAACTCCAGTACTTTGGCCACCTCATGTGAAGAGTTGACTCATTGGAAAAGACTCTGATACTGGGAGGGATTGGGGGCAGGAGGAGAAGGGGACGACTGAGGATGAGATGGCTGGATGGCATCACGGACTCGATGGACATGAGTCTGAGTGAACACCGAGAGATGGTAATGAACAGGGAGGCCTGGCGTGCTGTGATTCATGGCTTCGGAAAGAATTGGACATGACTGAGCGACTGAGCTGAACTGAACTGAGAAAGCTGGAGTCATCAGGGAATATTGAATGAAAAGGTAGAAACCTGAACAAGGCCTAACATGGGCAGAATTAGATAGAAGGGCATTTTTAGGTATGGGACAGAATTTGGATAAAGCATGGAATAAGAACAAAGCACAATTTGAGGCAATAGACAATTGGAGGCAATAGACAGGAAGTATAAACTGTTAGGTTTCAATAAGGAACAACTTGAATTGCTAAAAATAATGTTAATTTTCATGATAGCTAGCATTTATTTATTTATTTTCCCACCAATTTTTTTTTTTTTTTTGGTATTTCCAATGTGTCAGACCCTGTTCTAGGTAGTGGGGGTACAGCTTTTAGTAAAATAGACAAAAGTCATTGATCTTTAGAGCTTACATCTTAGTGGGAGAAGACAGATAATAAACAAAGCACTAAGTCAAATATGTGGTATGTTATACAACTACCATGGAGGAGATAATGGAGTATTAGGGATGGGCTGCAATTTTGGATAAAGTGGACAGGGAAGTACTCAGTTGATGGGTAACAATTGAGTAATGACCTGAGCACCACATTTCAGGTACTCTGCTGAGATAGTTATAGATATGGAATAATTTTAGTTTTCATAGCAACTTTATGAGAGTAGGTACTATTATTAGTCTCATTTTATAGATAAGGACCTGAAACACAGACGCCAAAGTCATCAATTAACTATAGCAGCGGGGATTTCCACCCAGGAAGTCTACTCTCAGAGCTTATAATTTTAGTCTTCAAGTAGGAAAAGACTGTCAGAGATCAAAGTGTTGATAGCCTCTTAGAGCTAGAGGGGAATTTATTTGTTTTCTAATCCAGTGGTTTTCAGAATGTATCACAGACACCTAGAGAGCTAGTTAAAACCTAGGTTTCTCGACCCTGCCCCACCAGATTTTGCTCCAGTAGGCCTGGGGTGAGGTCTGGGAATTTACATTCTAACAAGTTTTCAAGTGATGCAGTTGTTGATGGTTTGGGCAACTTTTGGGAATCACTGGCTGGTCTGGTGGTTTGCCAACTTGGTTGTACCTCCCGATCACCTGGGGAGCTTCTAAGGCCTGCTCATGCCTTAATACAGGAGGTCCTGAGAGCCTGCACTGAACTGGTCTGGGCTGAGACTCTCATGGTATTAATGAGTACATTGCACATGGAGGATTAAACTCCACTCATCCAGTTTAACTTTCATTTTACCAATAAGGAAACTGGTCTGAAGGAACAGCTATTCTCTTCTGGTTTTGGCTTCTAGCATTCTGCACACTGTTTCTTACTCACTCACTTGATTCTTGATTATATAAGGTCAGGGGCTGTGTTAATCTATTTGCCACATGGTCAAATGTAGCAGGGAATGCTGCTGCTGCTGCTAAGTCGCTTCAGTTGTGTCTGACTCTGTGCAACCCCATAGACAGCAGCCCACCAGGCTCCGCCGTCTCTGGGATTCTCCAGGCAAGAACACTGGAGTGGGTTGCCATTTCCTTCCCCAATGCATGAAAGTGAAAAGTGAAAGTGAAGTCGCCTAGTCGTGTCTGACTCTTCGCTATCACATGGACTGCAGCCTACCAGGCTCCTCCCTCCATGGGATTTTCCAGGCAAGAGTACTGGAGTGGGGTTCCATTGTCTTCTCTGGTAGCAGGGAATAATGAGTCACTAAAAGGTTTTAACCAGCAAAGTGACATAAAGAAAGTAATATTTTAGGATAATTTATTTTTCGAAAGGGTAGGATAAAGAGATTAGAGATGTGAAGATCTTCCTGTTGCAGTGTTCCTGTAGAGCCTTGCTACTCAAATGTGATAGAGAGCAGCAGCAGTATTACCTGGACCTTTGTTAAACATGCAACTCTCAGGGCCAACATCAGACCTACTGGATTAGAACCTGCATTTTTCAAGATGCCCAGTGATTTGTGTGCACATGGAAATTTAAGAATAATACCTGGACTTATAGGGTAGCCCTGGTGAAGGAAATGGCAACCCACTCCAGTATTCTTGCCTGGAGAATCCCATGGACAGAGGAGCCTGGTGGGCTACAGTCCACAGGGTTGCAAAGAGTCGGACACGACTGAGCGACTTCACTTTCACTTATAGGGTAGCCCTACAGGAGACTGAAAAGCAGCAGTGAATATAAATGACTGACCAGGTCAGGGATCTTACTTTCTCCCCCTCTCCAGGAAATTGATAGGTATTCAGTAGTCAAAAAGGTTAGTTTGGCAAATACCAGGTTAAACAAAGCTAAATAGGTTTCTTTGTGGCAGACATCTTCTAATATGCTCATGTGCTTTCTGAATCTCCAAGATAAAAACTATACGATGTAGCTGCTTCTACTTTTATTGATCCTGGAAGTTAGTCTAGGGGGCATCTTCACATGTTACTATTTTCTTGAACATATCTTGGTAAAGATGTAACAGCCCTTTGTGACTATTAAGGTTCTAGACTTATAAGATATTCTAGCCTCTGGTCATCTTAGACTTCGTAAATTGAGTATCTCTTGCACTCTTATACATTAACAATGAAAGATTAGAAAGAGAAATGAAGGAAACAATCTCATTTACCATCACAACCAAAGAATAAAATATCTAGGAATAAACCTACCTAAGGACACAAAAGCCCTGTACTCAGAACTTTAGGATACTGATGAAAGAAATCAAAGATGGCACAAACAGATGGAGAGACACACCATGTTCTTGGATTGGGAGAGTCAATATTGTGAAAGTGGCTGTACTACCCAAAGCAATCTAGATTAAGTGCAATCCCTGTCAATTTATCAATGCCATTTTTCACGGAATTGGAACAAAAAAATTTACAATTTGTATAGAGACACAAACGACTCCAAATAGCCAAAGCAATCTTGAGAAACAAAAATGAAGCTGCAGGTATCAGGCTTCCTGACTTCAGACTATACTACAGCAGTAGTAATCAAGATAGTGTGGCAATGGCACAAAAACAGAAATACAGATCAATGGAACAGGATAGATAGCCAAGATAAACCCACACACTTATGATCACATAATCTGTGAAAACTCTCACATCTACTATGACTACGACTACTAGAAAAACCATACCTTTGACTATATGGATCTTTGTCAGCAAAGTGATGTCTCAGCTTTTTAATATGCTGTCTAGATTTGTATAGCTTTTCTTCCCAGGAGCAAGCATGTTTTGATTTCATGGCTGCAGTCACCGTCCAGGGTGATTTTGGATTAGTCATGTATGCCTGTGAGAGTTGGACCATAAAGAAGGCTGAGCACCAAAGAATTGATGCTTTTGAACTGTGGTGTTGGAGAAGACTCTTGAGAATCCCTTGGACTGCAAGGGGATCAAACCAGTCAATCCTAAATAAAATAAGCCCTAAATATACATTGGAAGGACTGATGCTAAAGCTGAAGCTCCAGTACTTTGGCCACCTGATGCTGAGTCGACTTATTGGGAAAGACCTGATGCTGGGAATGACTGAAGGTGGAGGAGAAGTGGATGACAGATGATGAGATGGTTGGATGGCATCAGTGACTCAATGGACATGAGTCTGAGCAAACTCCAGGAGACAGTGAAGCACACGAAAGCCTGGCATGCTGCAGTTCACGAGGTCGCAAAGAGTGTAGGACATGACAGAGTGACAAAGGAGGCAAGAATATACGATGGAGAAAAGACAGTCTTTTCAACAAGTGTGCTGGAAAAACTGGACAGCTACATGTAAAAGAATGAATTTGAAACATTGTCTAACACCATACATAAAAATAACTCAAAATGGATAAAAGACCTGAACATAAGGCCAGGCACTATAAAACTCTTAGAGGAAAACATAGGAAGAACACCATATGTCCTAGCAATTCATTCCTAAGCATACACCCAGGGAAAGCTGTAATTCAAAAAGATATATGCACCCCAGTGTTCATTGCAGCACTGTTTACAATAGCCAGGACAGGGAACGAACCTAAATGTCCATCAACAAAGGAGTGGATAAAGAAGACGTGGTACATATATACAATGGAATATTACTCAGCCACAAAAAAGAACATATCAGTGTTGTTTGCAGAGAGGTGGATAGACCTAGAGACTGCCATACAGAGTGAAGTAAGTCAGAAAGTGAAACAAATGTCATATAATATTGCTTATATGTGGAACCTAGAAAAATGGTACAGATGAACTTATTTGCAAAGCAGAAACAGAGACACAAATATAGAGAACAAACATTGATACTAAGGGGGAAAGGAAAGGTGGAATGAATTGGGAGATTGGGATTGGTGTGTGTGTGTGTGTGTATTTGCATATGTATATACATATATATGTATATTCATATATATGTATATTCATATATATGTATATACATATAATACATATAAAATAGATAACTAATAAGAACCTGCTGTATAGCACAGGGAACTCAGTGCTCTGAGGTAGCTTAAATGGGAAGGAAAACTAAAAAAGAGGGGATATATGTATATATATATATTTATATATAACTAGTTCACTTTGCTGAATAGCAGAAAATGACACAACATTGTAAAGCAACTATACTCTAGTAAAAATTTTTAGAAATGTTACCCCAATTTATTATCCATTACTTATCTGTCCCAGTGCCCAACCTTTCTGTCACTGGTACAGGTATATGACTTTACTTCTGACTCACCTTCGTTGGCTGAACCCTATTTGCATAGAGTCATAGGATAAAACTGTGGGTTTTGTCAGTGCTGGTTTGGGGAAAGCATTCAAGAGTTGATGGTTATGGTGACTGAGATGAGGAGGAGATACTGGAGGATGTTAGGGTCGCTGGTAATCTGCTGAAGTTTAGATTGCTGTAGTAATAAAATCAAGAGGTATGACTGAGAGCAGTTACTGAGTGAGCAAGAACAAACAGGAGAGTTTGATTGACAATTATGAGGCACAACATTTGTCAGCAAATTTATAGTCAAAAATAAAAAAAAGCAAATGAATAGGTCCATTTGGGAATGACGGTTGTTATAGGGCAGCCTAAATGGATTTTCTACAGTTTATTTCCATTGATGCCCTTTTTGAAAATTCATGGCCCATTTTAACCTTGACAGGTTGATTTATCCCAAATTCTATGACTTAGAACATATTTGATTTTAAATTATGTTATCCAGTAAATTACTAATATCTTGGATATAGTATTTAGGCATAATTTGTATTACTTTCATGTATCCTGGACATGAAGTTTCACGTTTTTTTTCTTTTTTAGTAGTAGAGTATTTACTCTTTTGTTAGCCCTAGGAGGAATGAAAATATTTCTCAGTGATATACTAATACTTACTTTGGGCAGTAAACCACATCACTTTTTTGTTGTTGTTGTTGTTAATAAACCAATGGAAAGTATTTTGATTTAGATCTGTTTCTAAATACTCAAAAGCTTTTTAATTTCCTTTTCCTGACATTTAAAAAATGTCATTTCTTTAAAAAATCAAGGCATTACAGTTATTTCTATTTATGTCATCAGTATAACTTTTCTTAGGAATTTTTCTCTTGAAAAATTTGATATTGCTTTAGCAAGTATACTCAGATATGTAAATGTTTCAAATCTGATTCAGTTTCTCTTTACTGAACGCTTAGTTAAAAGAATTTTTTACTTTCAGGAGAAATTTTGAAAATCAAGAAGAGTATATTGGATTAAGTAATTTTTTTTTTTTACTTCAGTGATATCTAGAGGGGATAGTAATGTTTAAATCCATTTTTTTCCATCTCTAAAATCTATAGTTCCCAGACCACTATGATTAGAGTGATGATCCAGAGATCTTACAAGTGGCTACCATCCCAAAGAAATTCAATTCTTTCTTGTTTGTTTTTTTTTCCATTATATTTGCTAATACAGAAAACTAGACTGATTCATTATAGAATTATAGAGGTTGGCAGTCTCCAGGAGGAGTACTAAGATGCTTGATGCCTCGTATTGTCAGGCTAACAGTGGTGGGAGATGGAATTTAGTAGGCAACCCCGACTCATCAGTAGTGTGGTAGCTGAGTGACTACCTCTGAATAAGCAAAGAGGACTAGATGGTTACTATGGGAGCGCCAGCTACTGAATTTTAGATAGCATGGGTAGCTGGTATCAACTCTGCATCCTTATGGTCATAAGGAGAGATAATAATAGAGGCAGCCGTTGTCTTGTCCCATATGCCAAAAGTAACTCATTAATGAGCCTTACTTAACATGCTATGGGTTGCCAAAGTTTATTCTAGAAAGATTTTCAGCAAGGATTGGAGCAGGACATTCAAATTAACCCTTGGGTTACTAGACATTGCCATCACCTGTGTCTTTGTATGACATTTATCCAATACCGTGCTTATCAAACACCATCAGAGGTTAGGTTCTGTGCTGGGTGCTGGAATATCAGGGCAAAAAGGTGAATGTTGTTGTTGCCATCATATTGCTATGCTGACTAGAGTAAGATGCACATAAGTCAACAAGATAATATAACAGTATATTCTGTGCTGTGATAGGAGAAATACAGTGAGCCATGGTAACATACAGAAAGGAGGTGCTTAACTTTTAGTTAAGGATTCAGATAAGAAGAGGTATCTACAGGAAAGCTGAGTAGGCGATGAACAGACTGAGAGGGGCTGGGGCAAGAAAGAGAATTTGGGGCAAGGGGAAAAAAGCACATACACAAGTCTGGAAAAAGATCATAAAGAAGGTTCTGTTTAGAGCACAAAGGTCTTGGGAAGGAGCAGTGGCTAGAAATGTAGACAGAGTCTAGACGTGGAGTTTTGTGAACATTTGGGGTTTTTTTCCTAGATGGAGAAAAGCCATTGAAAAGCTTTCGAGCATAGAAAGGGTTGGGTATGTGTTTTAAGATAATGACTCTGGCGGCATTCTGGAGATTGGGTTGGAGGGAGATAATACTGGAGACAATGAGCCCTTGTCAAGAAGGACACTGTTAGAGAAGTTCACATAAATGAAGATGATAGCCTGTATTTGACAAAAAAATATCATTCTTAGTGGCTGATATTTTTGTGTTTGGCACACTAGACATTAAAGTGATTCACTTTTATAACATTAAAATTTTTATGTCATTATTTAACTCATTATTTCCCATTTTATAATTCTTCAAGAAACCATTCTTATTTCTTCTCTCAGATCTTTGTAAATAATTGTTTTTGCGCTTCCTGAGTATTTTCTTACCAGTGTCTTTTCTGCTCTGGACACATTTTTTCCACCTTTTGTCACTGTGATTTTTTTTTCAAAATTGTGTAAGGAGAATTAACGTTGAGAGAAAAGTAATTGTGATTCTAGTGAGCAGATCTTGATTGTGACAATTATGGAGAAGCTGAGGTTTCCTAGAAAGGACTAGGAGAAAAGCAATCAGTGGTTCTTGGCATTGGAAGGAAAGAAAATAAAGTCAGTGTTCCTAGAGAAGAGGCTTGCTGTACAGCAATCAATATAGCAGGATTAGAAAAGACCAACATGGATCAACCTCAAAGTGCAAAAAGTAATTAAGGGCACAGAAGGCACATAATACATGTCAAGTTCAAAAGAGAAGCTGCAAAATTACACAGTGGAGTTCAGAGTTTAAAAATGACAGACAGAGCAAAGGTGGAAAATGACAAAAACATTTCATGTGAGGCTAGCTAAAAGTGCTGGGATTTTATGTTTATAGTACATGGGACACAGAAGGTCAGCAAACAGCCTAGAAAGGTGTCTAATGGATGGAAAGGGTAATTCATTGATTTGAGGGGACCTTTTAGGCATTGATTTTTTTAAAAAGTAAAATAAAATGAATTCTCAAAAAGCACAGTCTTGGTAAAAAGAGAAATCAATTTAAAATGAAAGGAGTAAAGCTGTACCTTGGAAATGTTTCCAATCAATAAGTGGCAAAGAAATTGAGAAATCTGAATTCTTGAATAGAACCAGATATGCTTTCTTCCAGGATTAGTGGTGTCCAAAGCCAATACTTCATTCGTAGAGTTCAAAATCCTTTAAAAAATGTATTATATGGCTTTCATGTTCCCAAGTCATTTAATGTAGACTATTTTTAATGCATTCTTGCCTTTCTGTCTATGCATTATAGTATGACACATACTCTTAGGTAAAGCAAAGGAAAACATCAAGAGTATATGCAGAAGTCCCAGCAAAGAGAACTTCCCTAACTTTTCTTTTCTTTCTTTCTTTTTTTTTTTTTTTTTGAGGAAATAAGCTTGTTGCTGTACGATTTGGAGGAAATGGGTTTTGCTTACTCTGGAAATCCTTGCCTTAGTCCGTTTGGGCTGCTGTAACGAAAATAGCATCTACTTGAAGAATAGACATTTATTTCTCACAGTTCTGGGGAGTGGGAAGTCTGAGATTTGCCAGTGGACTCTTGTGTATAGCTGCCTGCTGAGGGTGTCAAAGAGAGAGACAGAGACAGACTGATAGGCAGACTAATTTTGTCATGTTGGCTCCACTTTTAACCTAATTACCTCTGAAATCTTTTATCTCAAATACCATCACATGGGGATTAGAGTTTCCACCTGAGTTTAAGGGGGTGCATAGTACCTTTAGTGATCCAAATTTTCCAAAATGACAGCAATTGCTCTTTCTTAATCTCATAATAAGGCAGGTTTGGAAGGATGGGTGTGCTGATGCAAAAACAGAGGTATTTCCTGTTATCCTCTCAGAAAAGATTCAGAAATAATTTCATATGAAAGTGTTTTTGTAAGTCAAAAACGATTGCATATTGGCAAGTTCATATAGTTCAACCTAATATACATAGATAAGGGACCGCTATCTTAAGATTTGTAACATTTTTCTACATTTGTCCCATTTTCCAGTTTTCCCAGGTCTGTTTCTCCATTGTGATTAGAAATTAACCCCAGAGCACACAAATGATGAACGATTTTTCTTGTGCATATTTTCAAGGACAGAAATACAAAGAGAGCCTCAAGGAAATTGAGCACATAATGGTAATTAACACCAGGAGAAGAAAGTTGGCTGTGGGTCTGGGTGCAGCTGCAAGGAAACAATGGCTAGACTGGGCATGGGAAAAGGTACCAAGACTCACCTTGGAGGCAACAGGTGGGGGTCCCCAGCTCCCTATATTTTCCTCAGAATAATTAGATGTGGGAACTGGCATAGTCTAGTTATTAAGAGCATGAACTCTAGAATCAGTTAACCACTGAGTATGAGTGCTGCCCTAGTAAGGAAGTGAATTGCTGTATGCTCTATTCCTATTATGCCTGGGGAGACAAGGACCACAAAAGATGGAGTAGGTAAGGTGCACAGGAGGGCAATTGAAGTATATCACAGGAACTGAGGAAATCAGTGAAAGATCATGAAGAGCTGGCTGAAGCAATGTGGAGGATTCAGGAGGCTTTTGTGGATTAATTCCATGTAACTGGTATACATCTGATTCTGGTGCATTGTCTTTTATAGTGATCAATCTGGGATTAGACAGTTCAGTTGCTCAGTCGTATCCAACTCTTTGTGACCCCATGAATCACAGCACACCAGGCCTCCCTGTCCATCACCAACTCCCGGAGTTTATTCAAACTCTCTTACTAATTATATTATTTCTTAAAGAAAGCTTTGTATTTTATATTGGTCTATAGCTGATTAACAGTGTTGTGATAGTTTCAGGTGAGCAAAGCAACTCAGCCATGTATATACATGTGTTCATTCTCCCCCAAACTCCCCTCCCATCCAGGCTGCCATATAATATTGAGCAGAATTCCCTGTATTATACAGTAGGTCCATGTTGGTTATACATTTTACATATAGAAGTGTGTACATGTCAATCCCAAACTCCCTAACTTTCCCTTCCCCTCATTCTTCCTCCACTAGTAGCCATAAATCTGTTCTCCAAGTCTGTGAGCCTGTTTCTATTTTATAAGTAAGTTAATTTATATTGTTTCTTTTTAGATTCCACATATAAGCAATATAATACAATATTTCTCTTATTCTGTCTGACTTACTTCACTTAGTATGACAGTCTCTAGGTCCATCCAAGTTGCTGCAAATGGCATGAGTTCACTGCTTTTAATGGCTGAGTAATATTCCATTGTATATAGGTATCACATCTTCTTTATTCATTCCTCTGTCAGTGAACATTTAGATTGCTTCTCTGTCTTGGTTATTGTAAACTGTGCTGTAATGAACAGTTCAGTTCATGACTGTAATGTTCAGTTCAGTCACTCAGTCATGTCTGACTCTTTGCAGCCCCATGAACCACAGCATGCTAGGCCTCCCTATCCATCAGCAACTCCCGCAGTTTACCCAAACTCATGTCCATTGAGTCGGTGATGCCATCCAACCATCTCATCCTCTGTCATCCCCTTCTCTCCTGCCTTCAATCTTTCCCAACATCAGGGTCTTTTCAAATGAGTCAGCTCTTCACATCAGCTGGCCCGAATTGGAGTTTCAGCTTCAACATCAGTTCTTCCAATGAACACCCAGAATTGATTTCCTTTAGGATGGACTGGTTGAATCTCCTTGCAGTCCAAGGGACTCTCAAGAGTCTTCTCCAACACCACAGTTCAAAAGCATCAATGCTTCAGTTCTCAGTTTTATTTTTATAGTCCAACTCTTACATCCATACATGACCACTGGAAAAACCATAGCCTTAACTAGACGAACCTTTGTTGACAGAGTAATGTCTCTGCTTTTTAATATGCTGTCTAGGTTGGTCATAACTTTCCTTCCAAGGAGTAAGCGTCTTTTAATTTCATGGCTGCAATCACCATCTGCAGTGATTTTGGAGCCCAGAAAAATAAAGTCAATTATTGTTTCCCCATCTATTTCCCATGAAGTGATGGGACTGGATGTCATGATCTTCGTTTTCTGAATGTTGAGCTTTAAGCCAACTTTTTCACTCTCCTCTTTCACTTTCATCAAGAGGCTCTTTAGTTCTTTACTTTCTGCCATAAGGGTGGTGTCATCTGCATATCTGAGGTTATTGATATTTCTCCTGGCAATCTTGATTCCAGCTTGTGCTTCTTCCAGTCCAGCGTTTCTAATGATGTACTCAACATTTCTCATGATGCATATAAGTTAAATAAGCAGGTGACAATATATAGCCTTGATGTACTCCTTTTCCTATTTGGAACCAGTCTGTTGTTCCATGTCCAGTTGTAACTCTTGCTTCCTGACCTGCATACAGATTTCTCAAGAGGGAGGTCAGGTGGTCTGGTATTCCCATCTCTTTCAGAATTTTCCATAGTTTATTGTGATCCACACAGTCAAAGGCTTTGGCATAGTCAATAAAGCAGAAGTAGATGTTTTCTGGAACTCTCTTGCCTTTTCAGTGATCCAACAGATGTTAGCAATTTGATCTCTGGTTCCTCTGCCTTTTCTAAAATCCAGCTTGAACATCTGGAAGTTCATGGTTCACGTATTGCTGAAGCCTGGCCTGGAGAATTTTAAATATTACTTTGCCAGCATGTGAGATGAGTGCAATTGTGCAGTAGTTTGAGCATTCTTTGGCACTGCCTTTCTTAGTGATTGGAATGAAAACTGACCTTTCCCAATCCTGTGGCCACTGCTGAGTTTTCCAAATTTGCTGGCATATTGAGTGCAGCATCATCTCACACCATCATCTTTTAGGATTTGAAATAGCTCCAGTAGAATTCCATCACCTCCATTGGGTACATATATTCTTTTGGACTCTTTTTTTTCTCTGGATATATGCCCAGCAGTGGGATTGCAGGGTCATATGGTAGCTCTATTCTTAGTTTTTTGAGGAAGCTCCATACTGTTCTCCATAGTGTCTGTACCAATTTACATTCCCACCAACATAGTAGGAGGGTTCCCTTTTATCCGCACCCTCTCCAGCATTTATAGTTTGTGGATTTTTTGATGATAGCCATTCTGACTGGTGTGAGGTGATATTTCATTGTAGTTTTGATTTGCATTCTTTAGTAATTAGTGATTTTGAGCATCTTTTCATGTGCCTGTATATCTGTATATCTTCTTTGGAGAAATGGCTATGTTGTTTTCTGTCCATTTTTTGATTGGGTTGTTTGCTTTGATGCTGTTTGTAAATTTTGGAGACTAATACCTTGTCAGTTGCATCCTTTACAAATATTTTCTCCCAATCTGTGGGTTTTTTTGTTTGTTTGTTTGTTTGTTTTGTGTATAGTTTCCTTTTCTATGGCAAAGTTTTTGAGTTTAATTAGGTCCCATTTGTTTATTTTTGTTTTTATTTCCATTATTCTGATAGATAGATTAAAAAAGATATTGATGTAATTTATGTCATAGAGTGTTCTGCCTATGTTTTCCTTTAGGAGTTTAATAGTGTCTTACATTTAGGTCTTTAATCTACTTTGAGCTTATTTTTCTGTGAGATGTTAAAGGATGATCTATTTTCATTTTTTAACATGTAGCTGTCAGTTTTCCAGCACCATTTGTTGAAATGACTGTCTTTCCACCATTCTATAATCTTACCTCCTTTGTCATAGATTAATTGTCCATAGGTGCAAGGGTTTATTTCTTGTCTTTCAATCCTGTTCCATTGATCTATATTTCTATTTTTGTGCTAGTATTATACTATTTTGATGATTATACCTTTGCAGTATAGTCTGAAGTCAGGAGTCTGATTCCTCCAGCTTCTTCTTCTTCTTCTTTTTTTTTTTTATGTTGCTTTGGCTGTTTAGGGTCTTTTGTGTCTCCATACAAATTTTAAGATTTTTGTTCTAGTTCTGTGGAAAATGCCATTGGTAATTTGATACACATTGCATTGAATCTGTAGATTACACTGGGTAGTATAGTCATTTTGACAATATTGATTGTTCCAGTCCAAGAACATGGTACTAATTATATTACTTTAAATGCAATTATGTTACTTTAATTGTGTTACTTCAAAAATTATTTTACTTTTCATATGATTTGTGTTTTCACTTCACTTTATTTTTTTTAGGATTTATTTTGGCTGCACTGGGTCTTTGTTGCTTTGTGCGGGCCTGCTCTAGTTCGAGAGAGTGGGGCTACTCTTTGCTATGGTGAGCAGGCCTCTCACTGCAGTGGCTCCTCCTGTTGTGGAGCGCAGGTTCCAGGCGTGCAGGCTTCAGACGGCAGCACATGGGCTCAAGGGTTTTGGCCAGCTCCACGGCATGGGCTTAGTTGCTCCATGGCACGTGGACTCTTCCCAGACCAGGACTGAACTCCTGTCTCCCGCAATGGTAGACAGATCCTCATCCACTGTACCGCAGGAAAGTCCTTTTCTTAACTTTATATATTTAAATATTTTTCAAATATACAGAAAAGTTGAAAGAAGAATAGAGTATAAACACTTTATATGTATTACTTTGATTCAACAGTTCATATTGTGCCATATTTCATGTGTGTATTTTTTTCTGAATGCATTAAAAATAAACTGTAGATATCTTTATATTCACCATAAATATTAAAAATAATTAAATTTTTTTATTGTGGTAAGGACATGACTGAGTGACTGAACTGAACTGAACTCTGGTTTATAACATTATGCAAGTTCTACATGTACAATATTTTACTTCTACTTATGTATACACTACGTCTCACCACCAAAATTTAGTTTCCATCCTTCACTGTATAGTTGATCCCCTTTGCCCATTTTACCCTCCCCCCACCCCTTCCTCTCTGGTAACCACTACTCTGTTCTCTGTATCAATCATTGTTAATATTTTATATGACAGCAATATCATCATCACATCGAAGACAGTTAAATATATGAATAACTTTTCCTGATTAACTGGGACTTAGTTACATTTCTTCCTTAAGAAGTGAATGCATTCATAATTTTAAACATTATTTAGCAACTTTGAATATAGAGAAAAACTTAAACATCAGCTATAATCTTATTAGCCAGTTGAAACCAATGTTAACGATTTAAAATATTTCTTTCCATTCATCTTTTAAAGCCTGTAGAATAAAATTTGTTACAAAATTTGATACCAAAAAAACCTTACATTCAGCCTTTTACAGTTAATATATCATTATTGCTTTTCTATGTTGAATCCTTAAAATATTTTTGTTAGCTACATACTGTTTCATGATGAGGCATATTTTATTCCCCTCTCCCTTGTAACTGGGGGACCCTGCATTCTGATTTGTCCAAGGGCAGTCCTTATGTATGACTGTTGCCCTGGCAGAATTATTAAAATACCCTCATTTACTCCCAGATTTATCCAGTTTGGAAGGCAAACTATATAGTCACCTTTCCTGTAAACACCCAACCAACAACTGACCATTTGCTGTTTTTAATTTTGTAATCTATTTACTCATATTAAATGTTTGTTCATTTCCTATTATTTCATGAAAACATATTCCTAAAAGTAAGGTGACTAGATCAAAGAATATGAACATTTTTTAAGGTTTTGTCTACATATTGACTGTCCTACTTGTATTTTTGTTAAATATGTAAAATACTTTACTGTTAAACTGGATTCATCAAATTTATCTGCTTTCAACTTTGAAAGTTTTTTACTTTTTAAGAATGGTTTCTTAACACTGGCACAATTATTTTGACCCAGATAATCCTTTTTGTGGAGAAGGCAATGGCACCCCACTCCAGTACTCTTGCCTGGAAAATCTCATGGATGGAGGAGCCTGGTAGGCTACAGTCCATGGGGTTGCGAAGAGTCAGACACAACTGAGCGGACTTCACTTTCACTTTTCACTTTCATGCATTGGAGAAGGGAATGGCAACCCACTCCAGTGTTCTTGCCTGGAGAATCCCAGAGACGGGGGAGCCTGGTGGGCTGCTGTCTATGGGGTCACACAGAGTCGGACACGACTGAAGCGACTTAGCAGCAATCCTTTTTGTAGAGGGCCATCATGTCCATTGTAGTATGGTTCAGCAGGAGTCCTGGCCTTTGCCTCTTAGATGTCAGTAGCAGGACACTCAGTGGTAAAGAATCTACCTGCCAATGCAAGAGACACGGGTTTGGTGTCTGGATTGGGAAGAACCCCTGGCAAAGGAAATGGCAACCCATTCTGAATTCTTGCTTGGATAATCCCATGGACAGAGGAGCCTGGTGGGCTATAGTCCATGAGGTTGCAGAGAGTCAGACATGACTGTTCAACTGAGCATGCCCGCATACCAGTAGCATGCCCATCCCAGTCTTGACAGACAACAGTGTCTCCAGATATTGTCAAATGTCCCCAGGAGCAAAATAACCCTCAGTTGAGAACAGAACTCAGAAAATGTACAGAAATAATAATGGCAACGTCTTCCTTACCTAGTGTATTTTTCTCATTTTTTAAATCTCATTTGTTTTTGATAAACGAATTGCTTATTTAGCATACTAGAAATGGTGTAAGTTATTTGTTCTAGATTGCATGACCCAAAGTGGCCATTTGAACCTAGTCTATGTGTCTTCAAAGTCTTATCCATATGTCCTCCTGCCTGAAGGACTCATGTAGGTACTATCATGCAGTCACCACTGGTAAACTGCAAACAAAGTATTTTCTCTCCAGTGAACTTTTGGCAATCATTTGGGATGTTTCATTGTTATCAAGGTAGTTCTTATTTTTATCATTTGTAAATGGAATCGACTGTGTGAATAGAAGTTGCCCCATAGGTACTAGTTTCCACTTGCACTTGCATACAGTTATTGTAACCATATTCTAATAAGTCTGCAGGGCTTAAAGGGGAAAACAGATGAAAGAGGACCTTTTCCTCTTTCTGCCTCCAAAAGCTGTTTTCTCTGCTTTGCCTTAATGTTGATGACTTGCCCTTTGAAGAAGAGAACAGGAAACAGACTCCAGGTCATCCACAAATGAAGGGAGTACAATTTAAGTCCCTGAAAGAAACGTTGATCTTTTTATCTTCTGTCTTCAAAGCTGTTCAGAATAAGAAAGCTGGCTTCAATCTCTGAAAGCAAAACACTGCATGTGTAGTTTAGTTTCAGGTTGTCTGGGAACAGATTCTAAGATAGAAACGTAGGTCTGGTGAGTGGAGAGAAGATCAGACTGGAGAGAGCATTTTCAATACATTCTTTTTTTTTTTTTTTTTTTTTTTTATCCACAGTGTTAATCCTTTTTCACTGCTGGTTTTTCTAGGCTGAACTGACACTCATTATAGAGATTAACTGCTTTTAAAAAATTAGAATATAATTGCTTTACAATGTTGTGTCAGTTTCTGGTATACAACAAAGTGAATTAGCTAGATGTATACATATATCGCCTCCCTCTTGGGCCTCCCTGCTACCCCATCCCCGATCCCATCCTTCTAGGTCATCACCACACTGAGCTGAGCTCCCTGTTACACTGCAGGTCCCACCAGCTATCTGTTTTACATACAGTAGTGTATGTATATTGCTACAGTCTTACGCTAGTCACTCCAGCAGTAGTACCAATGAATGTCTGAGTGATGATAAGGTGGTAGAGAAATCTGGTGGGTATTCCAATATCGGAGGAGGATGTTTGGCTTAATTTTAACAGTTAAACTCAGTTTAGAACGTTATATATGGTCATCTCAGGAAGCATGACTGAACTAAATCTAGTTTTATCATTCCAAAATAGTGGATGTGGCTGATTGTGAAGGCTCTTGAAAGAAAAAGCAGAGGCACTATGACAGAGTCACTTTTCCCCCCAGAAGATATTAGGCCAGGAGAGAAAAAAAGAGACCTGGATCTGGAACAGAGGGAATTCTCATCTGTTCTGAAACGATTCTTTGGACTTTGAAGCGTTTTTGCAAATATTAGCTCTTTGACCACCTTAAGGGGTAAGTCAGGCAGACATTCATGTTTCAGAAGAAGGAATGAAACATGGAGAAGCTGTATTTTTCCAGCCTTGTAGAATTAGGAACGACAGCGGATCCCTGATGCCAGTACGTTAGTGTTGTCTGAACTCTACCCCAGTGCTTATGTACTTCCAGAGGTTATACAATTTCTCTGTTTTCAGGCTTTCACAGTTTTGTTGGAATTTTAAACTAGTCCCCCTGTGACTAGTATTTCAAATAATGATTATTATGTGGTTCAGTTCAGTTCAGTTCTGTTGCTCAGTCATGTCCGACTCTTGCGATGAGAAGCTGTATTTTTCCAGCCTTGTAGAATTAGGAACGACAGCGGATCCCTGATGCCAGTACGTTAGTGTTGTCTGAACTCTACCCCAGTGCTTATGTACTTCCAGAGGTTATACAATTTCTCTGTTTTCAGGCTTTCACAGTTTTGTTGGAATTTTAAACTAGTCCCCCTGTGACTAGTATTTCAAATAATGATTATTATGTGGTTCAGTTCAGTTCAGTTCTGTTGCTCAGTCATGTCCGACTCTTTGCGACCTCCCTGTCCATCACCATCTCCCGGAGTTCACTCAGACTCACGTTCATCGAGTCGGTGATGCCATCTAGCCATCTCATCTTCTGTCGTCCCTTTCTCCTCCTGCCCCAATCCCTCCCAGCATCAGACTCCTTTTCAACGAGTCATCTATTTTCATGAGGTGCCAAAGTACTGGAGTTTCAGCTTTAGCATCGTTCCTTCCAAAGAAATTCCAGGGCTGATCTCCTTCAGAATGGACTGGTTGGATCCCCTTGCAGTCCAAGGGACTCTCAAGAATCTTCTCCAGCACCACAGTTCAAAAGCATCCATTCTTCGGTGCTCAGCCTTCTTCACAGTCCAACACTCACATCCATACATGACCATAGGAAAAACCATAGCCTTCCCCCAAGTTTGATGTGAGACTTCAAAGTATACCCACTGTGTTTTCTGAGATTTGGATGCTATCCCTACTCTCTCTCTTTTAAAATGTTTTCCTCTTTCTGTCCTTGTGTAACGCTGAGCAGAGTTTATTGCTCTACATACATCACATTTTGAGTTTATGGTAGCTTTTCTGTTAATGGGTTGGATATTACTGTCTTTCAACCCCTGTAAACCCTGTGTTAGGACAGCCTGGCTCCAGGATGTATTGCTGAGCTGTAACTTAAAAACCCTTGGCTCTTCTCCTTGTCAAGCAAGCTTGAGCATATAACAGTGTTGTCTTAAATAAGACAGAATTAGATTTCTTTTTCAGTAACGATGAATATTTGAAAAACAGTATATGCTAAAATAGCCCTCTGTCTCTTCTCTGGTGTCTTTATGTTGCTCACAGTGTGTTAAAGCATAATATAAAATGAAGAAAAGATCTTCCTTTCTTTATTGTGGTGCTATTTTAACTTCTACTTCTCAACTACTTCATTTTATGAGTCTTTTTGACCCCAATTATTTTCTGTCCTAAGCAGCCTGCTTGTAGCTTATCACTGCTAGTTGAAATTCTCAGTATTTTTCCTGCCTTTCTCTCCCTCCCTGCCTCCTTCCCTCCTTTTTCTCACTCCCCGTTCTACTATTTTATATTCACTCATCTACCCATTGATCCATTGATCCATCCATCTCTATCTCTTGGTAATAGGAAGCCCATGCTTAGCATGCATAGTAGCCAAGCTGTACAATTTCAGAATTTGAAATTTGAAAGCATTCTTAAATTGAGCAGCTTAAGTAAACTTAGAATTGATCTGCCCACCTCCCAGTTTTGAGAGTGTTTTTTATAATAATATTATTATCTTTTAAGTGTAACTTTATAGTCAAGCATTCATAATTTATGAGACTCTATGTGGCTTCAAAAACTAAGACGTTTTTGCTTAAGAAACTGAAATCTAAAGTCAGTTCAGGGTATGGATAAAGTGGCTTTCTGTGTCTATCAAGGTGTGTAGGTGTGTTTCAATAACTGATCCTTGTGATTTCAGTGACTGTGCCATTTCTCCCTCCTCCCCTCGCCAGGATGGAGTCAGCCCTGCCAGCATCATAGCCTCAGTCTTTGGCACTCTTATCAACTGTCTCAAGATTATCTCACTTTCCTCTGAAGGAAAATGACAGGTGACCAGGGAATTTGCTTTTAGCAATTCAGTCTGATTTTCTCAGAGAAAACTCTACTGCCCCATTTCCATCTTACAAGAGGCATCATGAGGGACTCAGTAACTCAGAGCTGAGTGACTGGAGAGTTCTTGCATGATAGGGATATTTTATTTAGGAGATGACAGTCAGACACATGTAAGCTAAATGAAGACGAAATAGTAGTTTCAGTCTCTAATATTTTGTGGAATACTGCATATTTTCAGCATATACAGTTTTTCTGTGCTTTAATATGGAGAGTTCTGTGTGTGTTGGGGAAGGGTACAAATAATACTGTAGTAAATACACAAGGAATTCTACTTAAGGTAATTTAGCTTATGAGCCAAGAAATGTATCTTATGTGGATGGTTTTCCACTTTGTGCTCAATTTGTCTTCACTGTCTTTAAGTGATGAAAGTAAAGTAAAAGTTGAAAGGTCATGTCTGACTCAGCAGTCCCATGGATGTATTCCTGCCCGGCCTGTTCATGGAATTCTCCAGTCAAGAGTACTAGAGTGGATTGCCATTCCCTTTTCCAGAGAATCTTCCCAACCCAGGGATCGAACCTGGGCAGATTCTTTACCAACTGAGCCCTGATATGGGAAAACAAAAAAAAGTAGGGATATGCATATCCAGAGCCACAACCTGAAGGCTTTCTTGAGGTTTCAAGTTTTTTAAAAAAGCTTGTAATGAAATAATTTTTAACTAATATTTAAGATATCTAATAATTTTAAACTAATATTTAAGATATCTAATATTTAATAATCAGTGTCAAACAGATTTATTGAGATATACTTTATATTTAATATAATTCTCTTTAAAATGTGAAGTTCAGTGGTTTCTAGTATATTTATGGGGCAGAGGCACCAGAGATCAAATCATCAACATCTGTTGGATCATCAAAAAAGCAAGAGAGTTCCAGAAAAACATCTACTTCTGCTTTACTGACTATGCCAAAACCTTTGACTGTGTGGATCACAACAAACTGTGGAAAATTCTTCAAGAGATGGGAATATCAGACCACCTGACCTGCCTGCTGAGAAATCTGTATGCAGGTCAAGAAGCAACAGTTAGAACTAGAAATGGAACAACAGACTGGTTCCAAAAAGGGAAAGAGTACATCAAGGCTGTATATGGTCACCCTGCTTGTTTAACTTATATGCAGAATACATCATACAAAAGGCCAGGCTGGATGAAGCAAAAGCTGGAATCAAGATTGCCAGGAGAAATATCAGCAACCTCAGGTATGCAGATGACACCACCCTTATGGCAGAAAGTGAAGAAGAACTAAAGAGCCTTTTGATGAAAGTGAAAGAGGAGAGTGAAAATGTTAGTTTAAAACTCAGCATTCAGAAAACTAAAATCATGGCATCTGTTCCCATCACTTCATGGCAAACAAATGGGGAAATAATAGAAACAGTGAGCTACTTTACTTTTTTGGGCTCCAAAATTATTGCAGATGGTTATTGCAGCAATGAAATTGAAAGATGCTTGCTCCTTGGAAGAAAAGCTATGACCAACCTAGACAGCATACTAAAACGCAGAGACATTACTTTGCCAACAAAAGTTCATCTAGTCAAAGCTATGGTTTTTCCAGTAGTCATGTATGGATGTGAGAGCTGGACTATAAAGAAAGCTGAGTGCCGAAGAACTGATGCTTTTGAACTGTGGTGTTGGAGAAGACTCTTGAGAGTCCCTTGGACTGCAAGGAGATCCAACCAGTCCATCGTAAAGGAGATCAATCCTGAATATTCATTGGAAGGACTGATGCTGAAGCTGAGACTCCAATACTTTGGCCTCCTGATACGAAAAACTGACTCACTGGGAAAGACCCTGATACTAGGAGAGATTGAATGTGGGAAGAGAATGGGACAACAGAGGATGAGATGGTTGGATGGCATCCTCGACTTGATGGACATAAGTCTGGGTCAACTCCAGCAGTTGGTGAAGGACAGGGAAGCCTGGTGTGCTGCAGTCCATGGGGTCTCAAAGAGTTGGACATGACTGAACAACTGGACTGATGGAGATGTGTGACTACCAATCTACTCTAATTTTAGAACATTTTTACCATGCAACAAGGAGTCTCTTTAGCATTCACTTCCTGTCTCCCAGCCCTAGACAACTACTCATCTGTCTTTTCTATTGATTTGCCTCTTCTGGATAGCTCATGTAAATGGAACCATAAAATATGTGCTCTTTTGAGATTGACTCTTACTAGTAACATTTTGTGAGTAGTCAGGAAAATTGTTTTAGAATTACTTAAAACAGAATTTTAAAAAAATGTTTTATTTTATATTGGAGTACAGTAAATTAAAAATGTGATAATTGTAAGTGGACAGCAAGGGGACCCAGCCATACATATATACATGTATCCATTCTTCCCCAAAACTCTCCTTCCTTTCATGCTGCCACATAACATTCAGCAGTTAGTTCCCTGCACTATACAGTAGGTCCTTATTTATTGTAAGACAGAATTTTTTAAGAAAGAAAATTAAAACCACTTCTATCAAATCAGTGCTAAGAAAAAAACTAAATCATGTTTTATCTGTTTTCTCAGTCTTTTTCTATTTACTTGTTATTTCATTCATTAATTTGTTTAGCAGATCAATTTATTGAGTATATGCATCAGTCACAGTGCTCAGCATTGCACATATTACAGTATACAGACAGGCAGCTTAAGTCTTGATGAATAAGTAATAACTTTGTGCTAAGTGCTGCAGATCAGTATAGATCACCTGTACTGTAAAATGCAGATCTAGTTTACTTTTTCTCAAGAGGTTATTTAATATATGTCTGTGTATGGCATGCTGCGATTCATGGAGTTGCAGAGTCGGACACGACAGAGCGACTGAACTGAACTGAACTCAATATGTATTTTAAATAACTGGGATCACATGACACACAACATTTAGTGTCTTTTTTTCCTTAAAACTATATGATGAATATTTTCTTATTCATTTAAATATTCTTTGAGAATGTATTTTCAATGACCTCATACTTTATTCCTGGATGGATACATCAAATTTATTGGAAATTTGAACACTTACTGGAATTTAAACTTCTCACAGTGGCATTCATCTGTTTAAAGTGACAAAAAGCTTATGTGAGAAAGCATATGTATTTATAAACCCGACCTGCCAGTTCATTCCTTTTAATATATGCCTATCTTGTACATTTTGCTTCATGATCCTTCTAGAATCAAGACTTAGAATTTATGGCTCCTGCAGATCGAAAGGTGGTTACAGCACTTTTTGTTTCTATAACCACTCTCACTGACACCGTTTTATGATATTTGGGAAATCTCAGAGAAATCCAATGTAAGAGATGGCAAAACTGACCCCTGAGT
Source organism: Madoqua kirkii (assembly GCA_006408675.1). Classification (NCBI taxonomy): domain Eukaryota; kingdom Metazoa; phylum Chordata; class Mammalia; order Artiodactyla; family Bovidae; genus Madoqua; species Madoqua kirkii. Next base: position 27,981 of record SJYC01052142.1, read on the forward strand.
TTTCAAGGGCCCCTCTGCACTGCAAGTTGAGGGTTCTTTCTGGAGTTAGTGTAGATACTTGGGTGATTATTGGGAAGTTAGGAGTGGGAAATCCCATGGGCAGAGGAGTCTGGTAGGCTGCAGTCCAAGGGGTCGTGAAGAGTTGGACACGACTGAGCGACTTCACTTTCACGCACTGGAGAAGGAAATGGCAACCCACTCCAGGGTTCTTGCCTGGAGAATCCCAGGGATGGGAGAGCCTGGTGGGCTGCTGTCTATGGGGTCGCACAGAGTTGGACACGACTGAAGTGACTTAGCAGCAGCAGAAGGGGTGAGAAAAGATATTGTTGAAAATCAACTTTTAAAAAAAATGACAGCTCCACAATCATTGATGTTTGGGAAGTACTCACTTTTTTACTTACGAGTTTATTTGGTTTTTATTTTTCCTTTTCCATTTTTAAGTTCCTCCTCATTTTAGTCTGTTTTGGTGTGCTCCCACCTTATTAAGGTATTTCCTCTATTTATTTCTGTTTCCTTCATGTGCAGGTCAGCTGTCTCCCTGGGGTCAAAGTCGTCCAAGCATAAATCCCCTTCTGTTGGTCTCTTGCTTTTCTCCCATGCTTGTGTGTTGCCATTTTCTTCCCAGCTTTTGTGTTCTATCTTGTTTTCTTGGGCTCCTAGCTCTGCCTCCACTCATACTTTCTTGGGCGTCTGCAAGGTCTGTTTTTCATTTAGTGGTCTAGCTGCTGCTCTTCATTCTGTTATGTTTTGGTATCTGTGTGTTTCTCTCTCTCTCTCTCTCTCTGATTAATATTTGTTTCACCTGGTTCTGTTCATTTCTGTTCCTAGATTTCTGCAGTAGCTTCTTGCACATCCAGTGAAAACTCATGGAGGGCAGAGAAACTGGAAGGAAAGGACAATTGCTGTAGTCACTGATGGAACAACAGCTCCTAGTGTAGATTTACTTAGAAAAAGGACTCACTGAAAAGGGGAATTTTCCTAACGTGCTGCTCCTATTAAGAAGTTCCCTGGCTGAAGTCCAGAGATGCATCATTACTTTTAAAGAAAGCTTCTAAAAATAGGCTGGTCCTCCAAATAAGATTATTTATAGGAGCCACACCCGATTCTTCCCATAAGTGAAACTCTTTTAGAGGCTTGTAGTAGGGGAAATATTCTTGGAAGCAGCTGCCTAGAGTTACTTTGAAATAAGTTTTAAAAATTTCAGGAAAAATTTGCACATGTGATGTGCTTCAGTACTCCATATGACAAAAGTGGTTGTTCAAGAACTCTTAACCCATCTTGCAAAAAGAAAGGGTCAAAGAGTCAACTTGACGAGGCTTATTGGAGGACTTGCTATGTACTATATACTTAGCTGGATACTGGGAAGTTATAGGTGAATGGGCATAGGCAGGGCCTGCCTTGTCATAGTCTAACACAGAACTTACATTCACTCATCAGTTCATTCATTTATTTACGTAACGTGAATGAACAAGTTCTTAGACCTTGATCTCAATTAGTTCACAGCCAAACTATTGCTTCTGTCCATGGGAACTCATGTTTTAGAAAAGGCATTTGGGAACTAACATTCTACATACAAAGAAAGAATGGTATGTAAAACCATTTCATACCATGGTATATAAGATTTCAGTTTGATAAATTTTAGATTTCATACTGATGCAAAATTTCTGAAATAATCAAGAGCTTTTTATAGTGGTACTAATTCCTATAATTGGAATGGATGATTTCTAAAACCTCTTTCAGTTATTAAAAAAGTTTATTTTCTGAGTTTATTGCTATCAGTTTTAAAAGTTGCTCTCTGTCTCTGAGTCATATACCTGAAAGACATTTACCTTATTTAGACAAGATAAAATTTTAGTTTTTGTAGTCAAGCATCATGTTTTATTTCCACTTATAACAGGTACCCCCAAATAGTACTGGACATGTGGTCTGGGTTTGTCCTAATACATCAGTGTAGTTTTTGACCCTGAGTAATTATATTAAAGTAACTTACCTTTATTCCTGCTTATTTAAATCAGAAATCTGCCATTACCCTTGCATAGTCTGAAATAAACTCCTTAGTTGGTGCAATCAGCATGTTTTCTGGTGATGTGTAGATGTTTAAAAATACTAATTACCTAATTAAGTACCAAAAAATAATCCTGTTCCAAATCAAACTTATGTTGGTAAAGAAGAGAGATTAAAATGATCATCTCAGATGACAGGGGAAGGAGTCAGAAAAGAAAGGAAGCTCCTTTATTCAGTGTCTGTGTCTCATTTTTTATTCGTACTGTGCTCAGTTGTGTCTGACTCTTTGCAACCTTTGTACTGTAGCTTACCAGGCTCCTAAGTCCATGGGATTTTTCAGGCAAGAGTACTGGAGTGGGTTGTCATATCTTCCCATTCCAGGGATTGAACACATGTCTCCAGTATCCCCTGCATTGCAAGCGGATTCTTTACCATTAAGCCATCAGGGAAGCCCCTTAACTACTTGGATGCCAGTCAGCATTTCCTTCACAGGTAGAGAATCTGAGCACTCCACTTGGCTGTGCTGACTTACCTGGAAATGTAATGCATTTGTACAGCTATTGTCACCCTCAGAATCTTAAGTACCAGACACAAGTTGACTGAAAGGCAAGTGTAGAATGTCGACCACATTTGAAGAGCTCCCAGGTTGGATCAAAGAAGTATAGTGCTGTTGTACAGTTTTAGCTAGTGATATTTGGCTCTAGCAAGTGTAGCAGAAGAGGCAGCAAGCAAGAACCATCCAGGATAGATATAACAATAAACTGAGTTTGAGAAGCGTAATGATTAGATTTGAATGAATACTATTCCTCTTTAAAATTATATGCTTTGGAAAATGCATTTGGGAGATGTGTTATGCTGATTTAGGCTAATTCAGGTTTCAAGATCAATTTTGCATCAAAATTATAAATAATGCCCATCTATATGGTTGCTGTAGAACTTCCTTCTGTTTAATGCAGTTTAAACTTCCTTTTGTGCAGTTCAGATCTGAGTCTCTTCTCTAATAGTACCTGACTTGGAGTCATGAGGAGAAGGGGACGACAGAGGATGAGATATTTGGATGGTATCACCTACTCCATGGACATGAGTTTGAGCAAGCTCTGGTAGTTGGTGATAGACAGGGAAGCCTGGCATGCTGCAGTCCACGGGGTCGCAAAGAGTCAGATATGACTGAGCAACTGAACCGAACTGGAGTCTAGGTTCCAATTCTTCTTTTTTAAAAAATTTAATGTTTGGTTTCAGTGGATCTTAGTTGCTACACGTGGTTTTATCTAGTTGTGGGGAGTGGGCTCAGTAGTGTGGCTTGTATAGTACAGGCTGAGCAGGTGTGGGGCTCAGGCTTAGCTGAGCTGAGACATGTGGAATCTTCCCAGACCAGGGATTGAATCCAAGTCCCCTTCATTGGCAGCTGAATTCTTAGTCACTGGACCACCAGGGAAGTCCTGCATTCCAATTCTGGCTTCATTGTTCACTGACCCTGTAAATATACACTAAAATAAAACTCATGCTCAAGGTTCTTCAGTGTAAAATGAGTCTAACAATATTATCTTATCAAACTGATATTTGTGGTGAGGATCAAGTAGCATTAGGTAATAGAATGGAGGAAAGAACTCTGAATACTGTGATCACTGCAATTAACCTAATAAAAGTGAGGTAGGCAATGCACTGTCAAATGCATTTTAATAGAAAAATTTATTTTTCCAACAAAAGTGAAATTACTGACACAGAGTACATGTGGCAAACATAAATATGGAATGTGAGCTTATAGAGCATCCCTCGTGGCTCAGCTGGTAAAGTACCTAACCTGCCAATGTAGGAGATGGAAGAGACATGAATTCAATCCCTGGATTGGGAAGATCCCCTGGGGACAGAAATGGCAACCTGTTCATATCCTTGCCTGGAAAATTTCATGGACAGAGGATCCTGGAAGGCTGTACTCCATGGGATTACAAAGAGTTGGACACAACTTAGCATACACACACGCACACACACACACACACAAGCTTATAGGTGTCCATTTTCTTCTTCACCCTTTTGACCTAGGTAGTTTACCTCAGTCTTGTTCAGGAGCATCTTACTGGGGATTTCTCCTCTACTTCTACCCCATTACAATAGGTAATGATGTGTTACTTCCCTTATGCAATCTAGTTCTCACTAGAATTCCTCTATGTAACACACATCACCCTTTGTAATGGTTACTTGTGTGCATGTTTGGTTGTCTTTCCCTTTAAGTCCTGAACTCCAAGAGTTTGTTTGTTTGTTTTACTTACATACCTGATCATTCACACAGATGTGGCACCAAATCATAACTGAATGATTGTTAGGTAAATGTTTCCACCCTTAATGCTGCTGCTAAGTCACTTCAGTCGTGTTCGACTCTGTGCAACCCCATAGACAGCAGCCCACCAGGCTCCCCTGTCCCTGGGATTCTCCAGGCAAGAACACTGGAGTGGGTTGCCATTTCCTTCTCCAACGCATGAAAGTGAAAAGTGAAAGTGAAGTCGCTCAGTTGTGTCTGACCCTCAGCGATCCCATGGACTGCAGCCTTCCAGGCTCCTCCGTCCATGAGATTTTCCAGGCAAGAGTACTGGAGTGGGTTGCCATTGCCTTCTCCATCAACCCTTAATGCATTTATCTAAAGTCGTTTGAGTCACTAACCAAAAATTGGGTTCAGTTCAGTTCAGTCGCTCAGTTGTGTCTGATTCTTTGTGACCCCACGGACTGTAGCACACTAGGCTTCCCTGTCCATCACTAGCTAACAGAGCTTGTCCATTGAGTCGGTGATGCCATCCAATCATCTCATCCTCTGTCATCCCCTTCTCCTCCTGCATTCAATCTTTTCTAACCTCAGTGTCTTTTCCATAGAGTCAGTTATTCACATCAGGAGGCCAAAGTATTGGAGCTTCAGCTTCACCATCAGTCCTTCCAATGAATATTCAGGACTGATTTTCTTTAGGATGGAATGGTTGGATCTTCTTGCAGTGCAAGGGACTCTCAAGAGTCTTCTCCAATACCACAGTTCAAAAGCATCAGTTCTTCGGCACTCAGCTTTCTTTATAGTCCAGCTCTCACATCCATATATGACTATTGGAAAAACCATAGCTTTGACTAGACAGACATTTGTTGACAAAGTAATGGCTCTGCTTTTTAGTATGCTGTCTAGGTTGGTCATAGCTTTTTTTCCAAGGAGCAAGAGTGTTTTAATTTCATGGCTACAGTCACCATCTGAAGTGATTTTGGAGCCCCAAAAAAGTAAAGTCTCTTACTGTTTCCATTATTTCTGTATCTATTTGCCATGAAGTGTTGGGACCAGATGCCATGATCTTAGTTTTCTGAATGTTGCATTTTATTTATTTATTTATTTTGACAGCATATGGTCATTTTATTTTATTTTTTAAATTTTTTTAAATTTTAGTTTTATTTTATTCTGCGTTATAATTCTGTATTGGTTTTGCCATACATTGACATGAATCAGCCACAGGTATACACGATCTCCCAATGCTGAAGCCCCCTCCCACCTCCCACTCCATATCATCTCTCTAGATCACATTTTAACTCTCCTCTTTCACTTACATCAAGAGGCTCTTTGATTCTTCTTCACTTTCTGCCATAAGCGTGGTGTCATCTGCATAGCTGAGGTTGTTGATATTTCTCTTGGCAATCTTGATTCCAGCTTGTGCTTCATCCAGCCTGGCATTTCTCATGATGTGCTCTGCATAGAAGTTAAATAAGCAGGGTGACAGTATACAGCCTTGACGTATTCCTTTCTTGATTTGGAACCAGTCTGTTGTTCCATGTCCAGTTCTAACTGTTGCTTCCTGACCTGCATACAGGTTCCTCAAGAGGCAGGTCAGGTGGTCTGGTATTCCCATCTCTTGAAGAATTTCCCACAGTTTTTTTGTGATCCACACAGTCAAAGGCTTTGGCATAGTCAATAAAGCAGAAGTAGATGTTTTTCTGGAAGTCTCTTGCTTTTGCAATGATCCAGCGGATGTCAGCAATCTGATCTTTGGTTCCTCTGCCTTTTCTAAAATCCGGCTTTAACATCTGGAAGTTCATGGTTCACATACTGTTGAAGCCTGGCTTGGAGAATTTTGAGCATTCAATGAATATTCAGGACTGATTTTCTTTAGGATGGAATGGTTGGATCTTCTTGCAGTGCAAGGGACTCTCAAGAGTCTTCTCCAATACCACAGTTCAAAAGCATCAGTTCTTCGGCACTCAGCTTTCTTTATAGTCCAGCTCTCACATCCATATATGACTATTGGAAAAACCATAGCTTTGACTAGACAGACATTTGTTGACAAAGTAATGGCTCTGCTTTTTAGTATGCTGTCTAGGTTGGTCATAGCTTTTTTTCCAAGGAGCAAGAGTGTTTTAATTTCATGGCTACAGTCACCATCTGAAGTGATTTTGGAGCCCCAAAAAAGTAAAGTCTCTTACTGTTTCCATTATTTCTGTATCTATTTGCCATGAAGTGTTGGGACCAGATGCCATGATCTTAGTTTTCTGAATGTTGCATTTTATTTATTTATTTATTTTGACAGCATATGGTCATTTTATTTTATTTTTTAAATTTTTTTAAATTTTAGTTTTATTTTATTCTGCGTTATAATACTGTATTGGTTTTGCCATACATTGACATGAATCAGCCACAGGTATACACGATCTCCCAATGCTGAAGCCCCCTCCCACCTCCCACTCCATATCATCTCTCTAGATCACATTTTAACTCTCCTCTTTCACTTACATCAAGAGGCTCTTTGATTCTTCTTCACTTTCTGCCATAAGCGTGGTGTCATCTGCATAGCTGAGGTTGTTGATATTTCTCTTGGCAATCTTGATTCCAGCTTGTGCTTCATCCAGCCTGGCATTTCTCATGATGTGCTCTGCATAGAAGTTAAATAAGCAGGGTGACAGTATACAGCCTTGACGTATTCCTTTCTTGATTTGGAACCAGTCTGTTGTTCCATGTCCAGTTCTAACTGTTGCTTCCTGACCTGCATACAGGTTCCTCAAGAGGCAGGTCAGGTGGTCTGGTATTCCCATCTCTTGAAGAATTTCCCACAGTTTTTTTGTGATCCACACAGTCAAAGGCTTTGGCATAGTCAATAAAGCAGAAGTAGATGTTTTTCTGGAAGTCTCTTGCTTTTGCAATGATCCAGCGGATGTCAGCAATCTGATCTTTGGTTCCTCTGCCTTTTCTAAAATCCGGCTTTAACATCTGGAAGTTCATGGTTCACATACTGTTGAAGCCTGGCTTGGAGAATTTTGAGCATTACTTTACTAGCATGTGAGATGAGTGCAATTGTGTGGTAGTTTTAGCAATCTCTGGCATTGCCTTTCCTTGTGATTGGAATGAAAACTGACCTTTTCCAGGCTTGTGGCCATTGCTGAGTTTTTCCAAATTTGCCAGCATATTGAGTGCAGCACTTTCACAGAATCATCTTTTAGGATTTGAAACAGCTCCACTGGAATTCCGTCACCTCCCCTAGCTTTGTTCATAGTGATGCTTCCTAAGGCCCACTTGACTTCACATTCCAGGATGTCTGGCTCAAGGTGAGTGATCACACCATCATGGTTATCTGGGTCATGAAGATCTTTTTTGTACAGTTCTTCTGTGTATTCTTGCCACCTCTTCTTAATGCCTTCTGCCTCTGTTAGGTCCATAAATTGGGTTCAGGACTCCTTAAAAACTCAACACAGTAACTGCAGAAATCAAGGAAGAGTCAGTCATTCTACTGGAACTTGGGTTATGTTTACTGTATACCCAGATGCTGATTACTATCTTTGAGGTCCTAGGTTCAAAGTAAATTTGATTCTTTTAATATTACATGAAAAGGATTTCTGGTTTTCTTACCGTTTATTGAACCATAGTCAGTCATTTCAGATGCTGAAAATCTTCTGGCTGTAAATAAATCTTGAGTCAATTTTTCATTATTCATTTATAAAATAATTCCTTACAGTAAGATTACATTTTTGGAAAGAAATGCATATGTTAAGGCTTTTATTTATTTATTTTTTTACTTGAGCTGTACTTATTTACATGAACACCTTATCAGATTTACCAAGGTCAAACCATAGCACATCAACAAGGTTACATAGGACCCAGAGGCTTATGAGTTCCTGTCACAGCTCTGCACATAACTTCTCTGTGGCCTTGTGCCAGTCAGTAAGCACTTCTGGACTTTAATGTCCCAGTCATGTAATTGGGATTATATTGTGTGTCTCTTTCTGCATCACTTGAATGGTGAGAGGATTAATGAAGAGGCTGACTTGACCCTACCAGTCAGAAAGAAGGAAATCACTCACTTCTTAAGAGGTTCATTAACTCTTTGAAGCTTGTAGCTGTTTAATGCTTGGAAAAGATAATTTACCAAATGACCCCAGGTTAGCCTCAAAGATGTTCCGCACCTCCCTGTAGTGAGAAATTGTTCGGTTCTCACTGGTAAAAGCAGGCATTCAACCTTTTATATCGCTTCGCAGGAGTTAGTTTCATAAATGTGCATATTGGTTGCATCACTGTGTTAATACCTTGTAAAAATATTGCTGGTGAGACTGTATTAAGAATATATTAAAATGGATTTTTTAGGTAATATTTGTTCAAATGAGAGACACTCTGTGTACTTTATATTTATGTTATTTGCATCCTAATTATTATACTTTATTTTTGGTGGAATATGTTCATGCAAGTTCTCAAAACACATTTGCTTTTATCACTGCAGTGTTTGTGCAGTCATGCCCCCCGCCCCCCCGACAAGCTTTATGTGTGTTTTAAATTAACTGATATAACTACCATGTTAGGGTAGCCACAAAGGCTTCTCATGTGACTCAGCTGGTAAAGAATCTGCCTGCAGTGTGGGAGACCTGGATTTGATCCCTGGGTTGAGAAGATCCCCTGGAGAAGCAAAAGGCTACCCAGTCCAGTATTCTGGCCTGGAGAATTCCAAGGGCTGTATAGTCCATGGGATTGCAAAGAGTCAAACACGATTGAGTGACTTTCACTTTCTTTCACCTTCAGCTACCATGTAAATGTCTGTAAAACATATTATATGTTAAAAAAGAAGTCCCTATACTTGAAAAGTTTAGGAAATACTGTCCAATAACAAGTCTGACTATATTTAGAATACAAATCTGGCTATATTTAGTATTTCTGTTCTTGAGTATAACAAGATCTGAGGTGCCATTTTGGATTTTCCCCCATTGTTTCTTTCACTTTTGTTTCATTAAATACTTTCTCATCTTTGTTGTTGGTCAGAATTGGGTTCAGAGAGCATGTGCCTTTATTCTTCTAACTTCTCAAACAGGAGCTCTAATCATGCACACTGAGAATTTATAAGATGTATTGATTTTATCAAATAGAATTCTTTGAGATACCTAGCTATTTGAAATGAAAGTTGCTCGGTCTTGTTCGACTCTTCGTGATCCCATGGACTGTAGCCCACCAGGCTCCTTTTTTCATGAAATTCTCCAGGCAAGAATAATGTAGTGGGTAGCCATTCCCTTCTCCAGGGGGATCTTCCCAACCCAGGATCAAGCCCAGGTCTCCTGCATTGCAGGCAAATTCTTTACTGTCTGAGCCACCAGGGAAGTTCAAGAATACTGGAGTGGGTAGCCTATCCCTTCTCCAGGGGATTTTCCTGACCCAGGGTCAACCCAGGGTCTCTGGCATTGAAGGTAGATTTTTTGCCAACTGAGCTACCAGGGAAGCCCAGATATTTGAAGTCCTCCATGATTAAATATCTTGAGACAGTATATGTGAATGTGTTTTGCACAGTGTCTAGTAGCTACATGGTAGATGCTCAGTAAATCTTATATTTTTGTTTTGGCTTTTGAAATGGCTGCTTCAGAAATGTGGCATTTACACCCTTCAGTTGGGCAAAGGACCTGTTTTAAATGCCCTGAGTGGTCTCAGGTTTCTTTCTTTCTCCTTTTATTCTCCTCCAGCTTTTGTACTAATCACATTGCTCTTTCTGCAGCCTGGGATTCTTTTCAGTGAAATAATAGCATTTTAATCTCTGATATCTAGTTGTAGTGTTATCCTATCAAGTTTGGGAAATACATTACAGTCACCCTAGGTATTCATTGGGGATTTGGAAGAACCCCTGCAGATACCAAAATCTGCACATGCTTCAGTCTCCTTAAAAAATGGCATAGTATATGCATATAACCTATGTAAAATCTGTGGATACTTTAGAACATCTCAAGATTACTTTTAATACAGAATAAAATGCAAATGCTATGTAAATAGTTGCAAATCTTATGTAAATAGTATGTAAATAGCTGCTGGAGTATGGCAAATTCAAATTTTGCTTTTGAGGACTTTCTGGAATTTTGGGGGAATATTTTCATCTCTAATTGCTTCAATCTGTGTGTAGAACCTTCGGCTACAAAAGGCCAACTGGACTTCTTTGCTTAGAACACACTTGCTCTTTCTGCTCTTTTGGACTCTGTTCAAGAGCCACCTATTCTAGCATATTTTCCCTAACCTCCTCAGTTAGATGTCCCTCATCTCTTATTTCACAGAAATCCATATGTATCTCTATCAGTATTTAAACTACTATAATTATTAGTCCATTAAACTGCCCCACTCACTAGACTGTAGGTCTCAGCCACTGAAGTTCTCAGGCACTGTATTTCATCTCTGTAACTCAGGGCTTAGTACATAATAAGCATTCAATAAATATTTACTGATACGATAAATAAAATTTGTATTTATTTCCTTGTGTTAGTATCTCAAATTTATTACCCATTGTGCTTTGGAGTACAGACATCTCATATCATAACTCTTATATCTGCCTTTCCTTTGCAAATGGGTTTCTGATGTAAATTATTGAGCCTCTCCTCTATTGCAAGTCTTCTTTCAATATCATTTATGTCCTCCAAAGTAACCATTCTATTTTTATAGTTTTAACTGAACATTTTCACTGCACTACTTTCATTTCCAATTTAAAACCTTTCTGATCAAAGCTGTAAATTTCTGAACAAACATATTGATTTTTCTAGTTCTTGCAACATGAGTATTTTATCCCAACTAATTTTCATCACTTTGATACTTTTAACTTTTTATTTTATATTAGAGTATAGTTGATTAACATTGTTCTTAGTTTCAGGTATACATCAAAGTGATTCAGTTATAAATATACATGTATATACTCTTTTTCAAATTCTTTTCCCCTTTAGGTTATATAATGTTGAGCAGAGTTCCCTATGCTATACTATAGGTCTTTGTTGGTTATCCATTTTAAATGTAGTGGTATGTACATGTTAATTCCAAACTGCCTAACTATCCCTTCTCTCCTGGTAACCATAAGTTTGTTTTCTAACTTTATGAGTCTGTTTCTGTTTAGTATAAGTTTGTTTTCTAACTTTATGAGTCTGTTTCTGTTTAGTAAATGAGCTCATTTGTATCATTTTTTTTAAAAGATTCTGCACATAAGCAATATCATATGATATTTCTGTCTCTTTCTGACTTCACTTAATATGATAATTTCTAGATCTATCCATGTTGCTGCAAATGGCATTTCATTTTTTGTGACTGAGTGATATTCCATTGCATGTGTGTACTGCATTTTATTTACCTTTTGATGGACATTTGCTTCTTTTAATGGACATCTGCTTCTATGTCCTGGCTATTGTAAATAGTGCTGCAATGAAAATTGAGGTGCATGTATTTTTTTAATCATGATTTTCTGCAGAAATATGCCCAGGAGTGGGATTGCTGGATAATATGGTTGCTCTCTTTTAGTTTTTTAAGAAACCCCTCCATGCTGTTTGTTGCCACTCTACCAGTTTATGTTCTCATTAACAGTGTAGCAAGGTTCCCTTTTCTCCATATCCTCCTTTTGACGTTGGCCATTTTGACTGGTGTGAGGTGATACCTCATTATAATAGTTTTGATTTACATTTTCTCTAATAATTAGTGCTGTTGAGTCTCTTTTCATGCGCTTTTAATCTCCTTTTTTTGCATCTCCAGCCTACCCATGAGAACACACTAGAGATCCTTTTCAGCTCTTATTCTGGTGACTTAAGGTGCTGCTTGTGGTAGATTAGCCTGGCAGAATGATATTGTTGGAGTAGTTCTATGACCATTCTTGTAGACGTCTTTCTCTTTCACTTTAACCTAAATATTATGGCAATTCAATGACTATGTCAACATGTGAGAACTTGTTTTTACAAATGAAGTTTCAGCAGAGCATTTATTACTTTAGAGGTTAATGCATTTTTGAAAAGAATGTGATTTAAGTATGAGATTTTGACAGATATAAATTATTAATATGTATTAACATTATTAAGGAGAAGAATTAATTGGCATCACTTGAGAGATATTGAGATGTCCATGTATTTTTGTAACTCTTCCTGTGGCTGTGCGTGTTGCTGAGAATCAAACATAGTGGCAATGATCCCTAACACATTACAGTTCTAACTTTAGCATAGTTCTTTAGTCTCATTTAATTCTCAGAATAACCATGTGAGATAGTCAAGAAGAGCAGGAAGCAGATAAGGAAACTAGAGCTCAGGAGAGATTGAGTGATTTGAGGACCAACCAAGCCAAGACTGGAGCTCTCTTCCTGAAATCCCAGTACGAGGCTTGTTCCATCACAATACTTGTACTTGGTTAAAGAATACGCTAAAGTGCCATTTGAACCACTTTTGAAATAATAATTCTTTCAATGTCAGTATACAGGCCAAAACAAATTAAATTTTTGTTTTAAAAAGTAGGAATCAGCATTTATTCTTATCTTCATGCATGAATATTAACTGAGGATCCACAGGGTGGTTGACACTGTAATTGACTAATTTCGTAGGAGTTCAGACTTCCCATGAGACAATGATAAAGCAAAATGCTGCTGGTTAAAAGCATACTAGCAGATATATTTTTTTGTCCTTTGATCAGTGTTGTTTACTGAGCTATGGGTGGAAAGGAGGGTGTGTGTGTGTGTGTGTGTGTGTGTTTATGTGGTGTGATGTGACATGGAATTTGTCCATTTATTTGGTGCATCAAAATTGCTGCCTTTTTTCTGTTGCTTTTGTTAATAAAAACTATTGTTGGCACTTCACTGGGTACCATGTGCTGATTTTCACACTTGCTTTTAGTACTTGAATCTATCTTATGCATTGTTTATCACAGAGAAATTTAGTAATTTTATTCTCATTTTATCCAAATGATCAGCTTTGTATGTGTGACTTGAGCTTATTATATCCAGTCTTAGAACATGTGTGCCTAGGGAAAAAGGTTTTATTTTTTTTTTTTAAGAGAACAACAGAAGTTAATTATTTTGCTGTATAATGCTGTTTTATTAAGCATTTGGCTTTGGCATTATTCACTGGCATCTGTCATTTCTCTATGCCTGAAGCTTTTTAACTCAGATAACAATTCATCAGAGGAGCACAATTATTCAGCAAGAATCCTCTGTATAAGAACCTGGAGTGTAAACTATTTCAGCTGTCTTTTGGGGTGATGTGGCAGCTTACTGATGACTATCAATACCACCATAATTTCTCCTTGGCTCATGAAATTCAGGACTGGAAGCTTTTCCTTCTTGTAGGTATTGCTTAATCATGTTACTTCCATTATTATGAGAAAATGGGTATGAAAGTGCTTTGAATTTTACTGAATGCTTAGCAAACATGAAAGTATTGCTATTATCCTCAGTTATGCTTACCAGAATGCTCACCTTAATAAAGTGAGATTAGCTTGAAAAGGGAGCAAGATCTGCTATCTTTAGTTTTTTGTAAGTTGAAGGACTGTAGTAAGAAAAATCTCAGCTAACAAAGAAATATCTGATCCATTATCTATTTTGTTACTGCTTTATAGGCTTTCAGTGCTTGGCAAAGAGGGATGAGATTGAGGAGGGGCAGAGGAATAGAGAGATAAGAAGGAAATAATTTCTCAAGAGACTTTCGCTAAGATGTGGTGGGAAGACTGGCTCTTTGTTTCTCCGTCACCCTATTAATTTGTACTTATGTTTTTAGTTTTCCTTAGAGTCACTAATTGAAGATTTTCACTAAAAATTTCTTGTATAGCAAAACAAACTGCTACTTTTCTAAGGTTTCCTTAATAGCCTGAAATTATTATAGAATAAGGAGAGAGAATCAATTTGGCACTTTACTTAATGTCTGACTTTGCCCAAAGCATGTTTTATTGCTAAAATGTCATAATAACTGTACAAAGAAGAGTCAATTTTCCCTATTTTATGTAATAGAACAAGGAGGCTGCAAGATGATAAATCTTTATGTTCAAGGTTATACAACCAGTAAATGGTAGAACTGGGGTTCAAGACTAGGTTTCTCAGAGCCCCTTACCAGGGCTTTTAATCTTGTACCCAGCATACTGACTTTAAAATTAAATGTTTATGCATTTGACATTTTCAAGGTTCTTTCATGAAGGTAATTTTCTCTGATTTTACCGAGAATTGTGTTGATGAGCTGAAATGATTTGCTTCATTTTTACAAATGAGCTTCAGAGCGTTTTGTCAGTTAAGGTATCTTCTGCTCTAACAGAAAGTCTAAAAATGTTTAATGTTCTGTTTCTCTTCCATGTAAAGTAAAAAGAAGAAAAAAACCTTCATATTTATAATTAGTGGAGTTAACTGTTTTCCAAACAGTAACTCTGAGGCACCTAGTCAGCATCCATTTGGTGGTTTCTTCATCTTAAATATACAGTTTCCAAGATTGAATTGGTAGAAAGGACACGAAGAAGGAGAAGGTGATGACAAAGATCGTGTCTGTTCTGGTTCTGAGGATAGCCAGCTACCATATGACCCTACTTAACTGCAGGAGGAGTGGGAAGTGTTGGGTTTCCCTGGTGGCTGAGACCATTCAGAATCTGCCTGCAATGTGGGAGACCCTGGCTTGGGAAGATTGCCTTGAGAAAGGAATGGCTACCCACTCTGGTATTCTTACCTGGAGAGTTCCATGGACAGAGGAGCCTGGCAGGCTTCAGTCCATAGGCTCTCAAAGAGTTGGAAATGACTGAAGGACTAACACTTTCACTTCACTTTGGCAAGTATAGTCTCTGGCAGGGCAGTGCTGAAGGTTCAGCAGGCACATGACCAATTTTCTGAGTTTTTGCAGGTAATAGTTTCACCAGATGTATTGCCACTGTATACCAGGATCCTCCAGCTTTCTAGCCTCTGACATTAATTCCTTATTGTCCACTGCCTGGCCGCAAAGCCAATCACATATATTTTAGGTTTTTTTTTTTTTTTTTTTTTTAAAAGCAATACCTCATTTTAAGGAATGATTTTTTTTTTTTTTTTGGTATTGATTACAACAGACTAATTGCTGTGCCAAATAAACTTAAGAATTGTCATGGTTTAGCACATTAGATTAAGGAATCCCAGGGATGGCAGAGCCTGGTGGGCTGCCGTCTATGGGGTCGCAGAGTCGGACGTGACTGAAGCGACTTCGCAGCAGCAGCAGCACATTAGAAGCTTATTTCTTACTCACATACTAGCAAGGTGGGACCACAATGGTGTATTTGTGTGTTGGGGGTGGGACATCTTGACATCCATTTTGTCACTTTTAACAGATGCCTTCCATGATCACATGAGCACTGACATCTTGATAGTGGATGAGAGTGTTTTATAGGTGGGTCCAATAGTGATGTCTATCACTTCTGCTCATATTCCATTAGTCATAACTAAGCCATATGGCTGCATCTAAGTGGAATGTGTAGTATAGCTATGTGCTCAGAAAAAAAAGGTGATACTTTGGTAAATAGCTTGCTATTCGGTGCCGGGAGGATCAACCCGAAGAGCGGTGGCTGCGCAGGAGCAGGAGGGCCTAAGGAGCTATCCCACATTGACGGTCAGGAAGGCGGTGGTAAGGAGATACCCCTCGTTCAAGGTAAGAAACAGCAGCTGTGCTTTGCTGGAGCAGCCGTGAAAAGATAAGAGAAACCGAAGTAAGATGGTAGGTGATGCAAGAGGGCATCAGAGGGCAGACACACTGAAACCATACTCACAGAAAACTAGTCAATCTAATCACACTAGGACCACAGCCTTGTCTAACTCAATGATACCAGGCCGTGCCTGCAGGGCAACCCAAGACGGGCGGGTCATGGGGGAGAGGTCTGACAGAACATGGTCCACTGGAGAAGGGAATGGCAAGCCACTTCAGTATTCTTGCCTTGAGAACCCCATGAACAGCATGAAAAGGCAAAATGACAGGGTACTGAAAGAGGAACTCCCCAGGTCAGTAGGTGCCCAATATGCTACTGGAGATCACTAGCGAAATAACTCCAGAAAGAATGAAGGGATGGAGCCAAAGCAAAAACAATACCCAGTTGTGCATGTGACTGGTGATAGAAGCAAGATCAGATGCTGTAAAGAGCAATATTGCATAGGAACCTGGAATGTCAGGTCCATGAATCAAGGCAAACTGGACGTGGTCAAACAAGAGATGGCAAGGGTGAACGTCAGCATTCTAGGAATCTGCGAACTAAAATGAACTGGAATGGGTGAATATAACTCAGATGACCATTATATCTACTACTGTGGGCAGGAATCCCTCAGAAGAAATGGAGTAGCCATCATGGTCAACAAGAGTCTGAAAT
>SJYC01052147.1:0-23896 GCA_006408675.1 Madoqua kirkii
TAATCATATGGAAAGGTATTTTCTGATTACCACTATGATAATTATTATTTTATTATATTTATGTTTCTGTGCTCTAGAAAGTTTTCTTTTAACAAACAAAATACTTAGTGTGTTTATTAAAAAAGGCATAAAAGTTATTTAAATTTGTTTTTATAAACATCTTGCACTAAAGGTTGTTTAGTCACTAAGTCATGTCTGACTCTCTGCAACCCTATGGACTGTGGAAACCCAGGCTCCTCTGTTCTTCACTATCTCCCAGAGTTTGCTCAAATTCATGTCCATTGAATCGGTGATACTATCTAACCATCTCATCCTCTTTTGTTTCCTTCTGCTTTTGCCTTCAGTCTTTCCCATCATCAGAGCCTTTTGCAATGAGCCGACTCTTCACATCAGGTGGCCAAAGTCTTGGAGCTTCAGCTTCAGCATAGCCTTTCCAATGAGTATTCAGGATTGATTTCCTTTAGGATTGACTGGTTTGATCTCCTCCAATCCAAGGGACTCTGAAGAGTCTTCTCCAGCACCATGGTTCGAAAGCAGCAATTCTTTGGTGCTAAGCCTTCTTTATGATTCAACTCTTACATACATACGTAACGACTGGAAAAACCATAGCTTTTACTATAGGGACTTGGTCAGCAAAGTGATGTCTCTGCTTTTTAATATGCTACCTAGGTTTGTCATAGCTTTTCTTCCAAGGAGTAGGTATCTTTTAATTTCATGGGTGCAGTCATTGTCTACAGTGATTTTCGAGCCCAAGAAAATAAAATCTGTCTCTGCTTCCACTTTTTACCATCTATTTGCCATAAAGTGATGGGACTGGAAGTCATCATCATCATTTTTTTTTTTTCATGCTGAGTTTCAAAACAGCTTCTTCACTCTCCTCTTTCCCCTTCATCAAGAGGCTCTTTAGTTCCTCTTCATTTTCTGCCATTAGAGTCGTATCTGCATTTCTGAGGTTGCTGATATGCACCTTGGAAGGTGCACTTAAGGAGCTAAATCTAAAAGCAAGTAAATGATAGCTATTGGCAAGAGGTGTTCAAAGAAATAGCTGCATGGAAACTCCCAGTCATTAGCTCAAGCTGGAAAGTTAATTTTTTAATGGATTCCCTTTTCAATAGGTGAACAGATATTTAACTTTTTTTGTTTTAGAAAGACCCAACCTCATGTTTCTACTCTCTCTTCCTTCATTAGATACATCATCAGTGATCTATGTGTCCAATGCTGTGTTCTCTTCTTTACTTGCCACATCCATGATATGGTGTTGTTCTTATTTTTATTTGGGGCAGCTAGGGATTCAAGACCTGCAGAGGTGAAGCAAATTGCACACAGATAATAACTGATTGAGCTAATACATAGGCCCAGGGCATTAATTGTTTTCCTATACACCATTCTGAAAAGAGCTCTTTACTACCAGCCCCTGCTCTCTCATCAGCCTCACGTACCTGGTTGTCTCAAGGTCTTCAGGACCTTTGTTTGCAATTGTCACCTCCAGTAGGAAAACTGTGGGAAAAAAATTACCTCCAGTAATTTCAACTGTGCGCATTCAGCTAGGTGATCATCTGTCACCTATCAAAAAGCAGACTTTCTGATCACACTGTCTAAAATGGTGTCTGCCAGTAGACTCTTATCTTGCTTAATTTTTCCTCATAGACATTCTCGCTACCTGACCTTGTATTTTATACTTGGGTGTTTATTGCCAGCTTCTTCCACTAGGAGGTAAGTGACTGTTTTAGCTATATTCTTAGCATCTAAATGAATAGATGAGTGAGATAATAGCTGTTCATGGAGAATGAATTCAGTAGTACCTGAAAAGGACAGTTTTAAAGATGATCTTTAAAGAATGAAATTCTTCAACTGACATATAAAAGAAGCTCTATAAACTCTGGACACTGATACTTGATCTCAAAACTCTGTGTCACATTTAACAAAATCTGCTCTGTTCCTGAGAAGTAATTGTGATTTGTTAAATGAAACACAACTGGTAGTATACTTCTAAGTAATGTTTCCACCTCAAAATCAACTACTTGGCAAGCAGCGCACTGACTCAGTGACTCGACCATTGTTCAAACATGTTTCTTACACTCTTAGCCATTACCTTCAGAACTTGTGAAAATTTAACTTTAATATACTCAGTAATGGATATTTTTATCTACTGAGAGTAGGCATGGTCTCGGAAACAGCCAGAAGTCATTTAAAGCCCACTGTGGGGAACATGATATGAACAAAGCTGATCTTATGAATTTTTCATCAAAGAAGTGATGTGACTAGAACATAATGAGACTCCCTTTTTCACTGATTGCTCATAAAGTGTCTCTGGAAGAACTTTCAAAAAAGCATGTGAGACTCCTTTTGAATGTTGTAGTATAGTAGGAACTATGGTACTGGCTTTATTTGGAACAACACTCATTTAGATGTTTAAATTACATATGTTTGATTTATGTTAAACATGTCAGTCTATTTTTACTTAACATAGAGAGAGTTTAGGATAAAACATTTTTTTCTCCAATTTATATGTATCCTTTAATTTCAAATGCCTGTGATTCTGCTTAAGGTTATTTTCAGTCACTCTCTATAAAATCTTATTAACTAGGTAGGTGGATAACTTCATTTTGCCCAGTGGATATGTTTCTGGCATACCATATAGAAGCCCAATTTCAACAGTCAGAATGTCATAAAATTTTAAATACAGAAAAGAAATTGGCTCTGGGAAAGGAAAAACTATAGAGACAAAAAAGATTAATAGTTGCCAGAAGTTGTTGGTGGTGGTTGGGTGGTTGGGGAAAGTATGAACAGCTGGAGCATAGAAGATTTTTAGAGCAGTGGACTACTTCTGATGATACTATAATGGTAGATATATGACATTACACATTTGTACAACTCATGGAATATAACACCAAGGGTGAACTCTAATATAAACTATGGTCTTTGGGTGAGTATGACATGTCAGTGTAGATTCTACAATTGTAACAAACTACCACTCTGGTAGAGGATGTTGATAATGGGGAAGGCTATGCATGTGTAGGGGTAGGAGGTATAGGAAAAATCTATGCACTATCCCCACAATTTTGCTGTGAACCTAAAACTGCTTTAAAAATATATTGTTTGTTTTAAAAATTTATCTATAAGGACCCTTAAGAAAATATAGTTACTTCTGAAGAGTAGGGCTGGGAGCTGAGATTGTTTGAAGGTTGAATTTCATATTTTAGTGTATTCCTTTCCATACTGGTCAAATAGTATGTTCATGGTTTTCTCTTATATAAGACTTGTAGGGAATGTCACACACTTGCTAAGGGTCAATATAATTTTCTGCTAGCTTTATAAAAGGTAAATTTCAATATTTAAAAATATTTATAGTGATGTTTTAAAAGGATTACAATTACTTAAGTCTTTTCTAAATCATTTAAAAAGATGGTAATGATAACCCTATATGCAAGACAGCAAAAGAGACACAGATGTAAAGAACAGACTTTTGGACTCTGTGGGAGAGGGAGAGGATGAGATGATTTGGGAGAATGGCATTGAAACATGTATATTATCAGGTAAGAAACGAATCACTAGTCTAGGTTCAATATAGGATACAGGATGCTTGGGGCTGGTGCACTGGGATGACCCAGAGAGATGATATGGAGAGGGTGGTGGGACGAGGGTTCAGGGTTGGGAACTCATGTACACCTGTGGCGGATTCATGTCAATGTGTGGCAAAACCAATACAGTATTGTAAAGTAAAAAAAAAAAAAAATGGTCCTCCTCCTTACGGCCGAGTTCCCCGCCCCTCCAGCCAGCCAAGGCCAGGGGAGGTGAAAGTCGTTAGTGTGGATGGCCCGCGTGGCTGAGTGGGCTGAAATGCTGGTTTCCCGATTAGCGCGTTCATATTTCTCTGACTGCCTTTTTCTTCTGAAGGCCCCGAGAACCGGGTCCTGGGAGGGTTACAAAGCTGCTAATTTGTGGATCTTGCCTAGAGGGATGGAAAGTCAAGCAAGCACGCCAGGGAACACAGTGGGGCTGTGTGAGTAGGCTGCTGTGTGTGTGTGAGCTAGGTGTGTGGGGTCATTATGAAACATTGCCCTGGAGCATAGTTTAAATAAAGAAGCACTTTGAGGATGCCCCCTGCCCAGGCTCAGCCGCACCCTGGCTCAGCGCTGGCGTTTATGGTTTATGGGTAGCACTGTGCTTGTGTATATTCCAGTCATCTGGAGTTTCTGGCACGGCCTTGCACTTGCCCCACTGAGATGACCAAGCCAGGAATCAGCAAACTTTATGACTAGCAGTATTGTTTTCACTTCTAAAGAAACCTACAGGAAAGAGCATCCATTGATAAGCTGGTCAATTAACACTGTTGTTCCTTTTGGAAGAATTGGCTTTTAGACAATGGCCAGAACATCTCTGTTCATCTGTTCATGCTTGAGGCTGTAGTGTCTGAGCCGAGCTTTTAGAACTGACCAAACAAATACGCACACTAGTAGTCTCCACAATATTTGAATTTATTATCAGATCTTGGGCTGATTTCTCAGTCTTCACCTGGACACAGTTACCACCCCTCTCTGAGACGTTTTCTCTGGAGCCACATTCAGGCAGTGAGTTTTTAAAGAGCTTCACAGTAGCAAGGAAAGTTTTGACAACTCAGTCGTGACTCCATAGGATCCTTCAAGGTTCTTGCTTGTTTAGTCTCTTGATGCTTTCTTATGCACTTTCTTCTTCATCATCAAGAACACACACCATGACACCCTTCCTTCCACAGTCAGCTTTGTGCAGACAAGGTTGTCACTCTTTGCTTGTATTTCCTCACCTGTCACAGCCTCTTCAGCATACTTCAGCCTGTGTGTGCCCCTTCAGGCCACTGAAATTTCTCTCACAGGCTCTCCTCCTTCCCCCAATCGTTTCTTCTTTGCCTCCTGGACTGTCTTCATTATATGATGCTGACCTGACTTTTCTTTAATAAAACTGCAGTTTTTGATGTTTATAACCTGCTTTTGAAAAGTCCTTAGATGTGTATAACTGATTCAGTTTGCTGTACAGCAGAAACTAACACAACATTGTAAATCAACAATACTCCAATAATTAAAAAACAAAAGAATCTTTAAAGATGATTCACATGGGGAACCATCTTCAATCTTTAAGGTTTTTAGACCTGCAAAAATCATTTCAATCATGTCCACTTTTTTTTTTTTTTTGGTTTGCATTTCTCCCACTAGAAAGCAGAAAATTTTAGAAAATAGCAGCTGGGTTTGTTGATTCTTGATCACATGTCAGCCTATGACAAAACACTCATTTGCTCTGTTCTGCCCTGCAACTGAGCTTTTTTCCCTTCTTTTTAAGACTTCTATCTCCATGATTGTCACTTGATTAGAACTTAGCATGTTTCAGCATATTGAAATCCATAAATTTCAGTTCACAGGGTCTGTAGTTATCACTCAAGGTCTACTAGAATTATGTGTCTAGACTAAAAGAGATTAGGAAGCAGGAGACACACATCTGAGCCCTGGCCTTGTCACTAACTAGATGGATCATCTTAGGCAAATCACTGAACTGTTTTCAGTCTCATTTTATTTATCTGTAAACATCAACTAATAAGTCCTGACCTCCATCCCTCCCAGGTCTATTGAAGACTAAAATGAAATAATACATATGGAAACACTTTGGCAAGGAAAGAGTCAAAATCCTCATACCATTATTATGAAAGCAAGCACTGAGCTAGCCTTTAACCAGTCTATCCTCATTGCAAGGCTTACTCCACACTGTCTTACAGCACTCTTCAGTTTATCCTTTCCATTATTACAGCAAATGAATATAAATTATCTAATCCTTGGTGAAAAAATATCACATAAGTAGCCATTTTGAACATCAGATGGACAGATAATCTTTACTGATAAAAATCACTGCTAGGACTTCCCTGGTGGTACAGTGGATAAGAATCTGCCTGCCAATGCAGGAGACACTGGTTCAATCACTGGTCTGGGAAGATTCCATATGAGGCTGCAGAGCAGTTAAGCCCCCGAGCCACAACTGCTGAGCCCAGGTGCTGCAACTACTGAAGCCCATGCACCTAACAGCTTATGCTCCACAAGAGAAGCCACCACAATGAGAAGCTCATGCACTGCAATGAAGAGCAGCCCCTGCTCACCGCAACTAGAGAAGCCTGTGCACAGCAACAAAGACCCATTGCAACCAAAAATAAATAAAGTATATTTTAAAAATCACTGCTAGTAGCATGGATCTCATTCTTTCCACAGTTTGTGGGAGCATGATTATGTAGTGGAAAGGATACTGGGTAGAATGTGAGATGCCTGGATTTTAAGCTGGTTCTGCCATTAAATTGCTGTATGATATTAAGCAGATGACTGCCTCTCTCTATAAATGGAAAAGATTGTGCTACTTGATTTCTTAAGTTCCTCTACAGTTTTAAAAATTCTGGGACTAATTGCAAGTGGTTAAACATGTGCAAACAAAGCCTTAATGATGGAGATGAACCATGTGAAAATAAAGCAATGAAGAGACCAGGGGTGTATTTCTCTGTATGTGTCTGTGTGTGATGCAGTCAATGGACAGATAATAAATTCACTCTAAAATACATTAAATTGCCTTTGGGTAAAAACAGAGAAAGTCCAGTTTGTTTGTTTTTGTTTGTTTAGTCACTAAGTCATGTCCAACTCTTTTGTGACCCCATGGACTCTAGCAGACCAGGCTCCTTTGTCCATGGGATTTCCCA
Organism: Madoqua kirkii; assembly: GCA_006408675.1. Taxonomy (NCBI): domain Eukaryota; kingdom Metazoa; phylum Chordata; class Mammalia; order Artiodactyla; family Bovidae; genus Madoqua; species Madoqua kirkii. Next base: position 6,704 of record SJYC01052147.1, read on the forward strand.
GGCAAGAATACTGGAGTGAGTTGCCATTTCCTTCTCTAGAGGATCTTCATGACCCAGGGATTGAACCCATGTCTCCTGCATTGGTAGGCAAATTCTTTACTGCTGAGCCATCAGGGAAGCCTGAAAAGTCCAGTAGGCAGGTAGAAATAGGAAACCACATATCAAGTGAGGAAGAGTGATTGATAAAACACACTTGGATTATGGTTGAAGCCATTTGGAGTGGATAACTTCATGCAGGAATATATGGTAGGAATGATAGAATGATAGGAAAAGGAAGATTAAGATGAAATCTTGGATTATGGTATTTTTAAAATCATTCTAGTATTTAAAAGTCAAGAAGGATCACAAAGGATCTAAAAAGAAGCAGACAGGGGAAGTGGGCAAAAGTCCTTCAGCAGAAACAAGAGAGAGAAGTTTAGAAAAAATCCTCACAAGAGTCTTTTCTTCTTTAGAAATCTATTGACCAGTTTATCTTTTTGGAAGGAAGGAGATTGAAATAGCAATTATTCTCTGAACTTTTTTACTTTTTAGCTCAATTTGAATACAACTTTCCTCAAAGCAGTGCCTCTAGCTCCTTTCTAAATTAAGGATTCTTTTGAGAGTCTAGGGAAAGCTATGCACAATCTCTTCTAGAAATTCCTAGAAATCTATACATGATCATCCCATATTGTATATAGTTCGTGCTAAGGCTTATAGACCCTAGCTTCAGAATCCTTGCTCTAGTAAAAGATCAGATTTTTTTCTATTGTGTCAAAAGCACATATGAAGTCTACCCTCTAAACAAAATTTTAAGTATACAGTAAAGTATCATTTACATGCACAATGTTGTACAGCAGATTTCTAGAATATTTTCATCTTGCATGACTGAAACTTTGGACTTATTGAACAGTAGCATCCATTCCCACCTCTCCTCAGCCCTCAGCAACCACTTTTTCACTCTGATTCTATGAACTTGACTGTCTAGTTTTTTCATATGGAGTCATAAAGTAGCTGTCCTTTAGTGATGAGCCTATTTCAGTTAGCAAAGTTCTCAAAGTCTATTCACGTTGTAGTATGACAGTATTTCCTTTTCAAAGACTGAATAATATTCCATTGTGTGTGTGTGTGTATATATATTCATATATCTCACATCTTTATCCATTCATTGGTCAATGGGCATTTAGGTGTTTCCACCTCTTGGCTCTTGTGAATAATGATGCAATGAAATTGGGAGCGCAAACATCTCTTCAAGATCCTGATTTAAATTCTTCTGGATAAATACCCAGTTGTAGGATTTCTAGATCACATGGTTGTTCTATTTTTAAGGTTTTGAAGAACTTCTATACTGTATTCCATGCTGGCTGCACTGTTTTACATTCACACCAACAATGTACAATGATTCCAATTTTTCAACCCCCTTGCCAACAAAGGTTAATATGATTTAAAAAAAAATAATGGCCATTCTAACAGGTGTGATGTGAAAGGCATTGCATTTCCCTGATGATTAGTGAGCTGTGCTTTTCATAAACCTGTTGGACATTTGTATATATTCTTCAGAAAAATTAAAATCCTTTGCCCATTTTTAATCTAGTTATTTGCTTTTTCTTTTTCTTCTTTGCTACTGAGTTGTATAATTTCCTTATAGATTTTGAATATTAACTCCTTATCAGATTTATGATTTTCAAATATTTCCTCCCATTCTATAGGTTGCCTTGTCTACAGTATTTGTTGGTTTTTTGTTCGTTTGTTTTGCTTTCTGTACAGAAGTTTTTTAGTTTGATGTAGTCCCATATAATTATTTTTGCTTCTGCTTCCTATGCTTTTGGTGTCATATCCAAGAAATTGTTGCCAAGACCAAGATCATGAAAATTTTCCCTATGTTTTCTTCTCTTAGTTTTACAATTTCAGGTCTTATATTTAAGTCTTTAATCCATTTTGAGTTAATTTTTGTGAATGGCATAAGGTAGGGGTACAGATTCACTCTTTTGCATGCGGATATCCAGTCTTCCCAATGTCATTTGTTGAAGAAATTATCCTTTGCCCATTGGATGTTCTCATTTCCCTTGTCAAATATTGGTTGAAAGTCTATGCAGGTGTTTGTTTATGGGCTCTCTATTTTCTTTCACTGGTTTATGTGTCTGTTTTTTATGCTAGTATCCTATTGTTTTGATTACTATGACTTTCCAGGTGGCACTAGTGGTAAAGAACCTTCTTGCCAATGCAGGAGAGACGGGTTCAATCCCTGGGTCAGAAAGATCCCCTGGAGAAGGGCATGGGTAACTCACTCCAGTATTCTTTCCTGGAGAATCCCATGTACAGAAGAGCCTGGTGGGCTACAGTCCATAAGGTCATAAAGAGTTGGACATGACTGAAGTGACTTAGCACAGCACACAGCACCTGTCTTTGTAATATATTTTGAAATCAGGAACTATAGTGCTTCTAGCTTTGTTCTTCTTTCCCAAGATGGCTTTAACTATCTGGGGTCTTTTGTGGCTTCATACCAATTTTAGGATTTCTTTTCTATTGTTTTGAAAAATGCCATTGGATTTTGATAGGGATTGTATTCAGTCTATAGTGTCATCTGACCATAACAGTTTTTTTAAAGAGCTTACATATTCACTAAAACAATGTTTCAACAGAAAACTTACTATTCATTCATGCTAAGTCTCTTCAGTCATGCCCGACTCTTTGTGGCTCCACAGACTGTAGTTCATCAGGCTTCTCTGTCCATGGGATTCTCCAGGCAAGCGTACTCATGTGGGTTGCCTTGCCTTCCTCGAGGGGATCTTCCTGATCCAGGGATTGAACTCAAGTCTCTTACATCTCTTACACTGGGAAACGGGTTCTTTATCCGCCAGTTTACCTTACATTCAGAAAACAATCGCTAACTGCTAGGTACCATTCAACACAGTTTTTCATACATTTTTGGCAAAGATTACAAAGACCCTGCAAAGTAGTTTTTAGTAACTGTTTTACAAGTGAGGAAACTAAGACAGGAAGTGGTAAAACCAGGATTTCAAGGCAGGGAGGCTGGAGAAGTATCCTATGATAACTTTATTAATAGTGTCTCTGTCTTATTCTCCTCTTCTGCAGGTGAGGGAATGGTTTGGAATCTTCCATTCTGCTCTCTTCATATTTCCCTTTGGAAGTGCTTCTGTTAGAATAACTTTCTTGCCCTCTTTCCCAACCTTTGGGTGAGTTGTCAGTTCTGTTGAGCTAAGTGAAGAGAGTATGAAGAAGTCTATTATGGATGTCTACATATTCCCAGGTTCTCCAATCAGCTTTTAACAGTAGTAAACAGATATTTTAAATCTCTGCCTCTCTGCTTCCTGTATCTCTCAATTGTTTCTAAACCTGAGTGGAAGAAAGTGTTAATATTCACAACTACCCCCCAAATATACCTACTCAAGTCATTTTATGCAATTTGTGTGTCCTGGGTCAGTTAGCTGGCTATTCCATGTTCTCTTCTGAATGTCTATATGGACCTGTTTCTGAATGCAGCTCAGATTGCCTAGGTCCCTCGGGCAAGAGTACTGGAGTGGGGTGCCATTGCCTTCTCCACATATAATAGCAAGAAAGGTATGTGGGTGTTAGACCCAAGTTCCATGTAGTCTTCAAGGGAGATCATATGTGAGTATGTGCAAGGAAGAGAGAGAGGGAAAGAGAATGAAGATGTGTTCCTTGAACATGGCTTTGAGTGCCATCTTCCTATGGTGATCATAATGGTCCTTGAAGCAGACTCCACCTTCTCCCACAGAAGCAGGCTCTACCTCAAAAGACTACTTAATTCCATTTTTCCCCATTTCCTTCTGTTTTGGAGTCACAGACTTCCTACTTCCTGTCTGTGTGCTAGCAGTCACTATTTCAGAAAGAGATTTCCCCATATACTTGCTACTGCTGACCCCTGACATGTGTTAAGCCTCCCAATTATAAACCTCACTCACATATTTTACCAAGGATGAACGTACACTGACACATCATAATCACCCAGATTCACTCTTGGTGGTATACATTCTCTGAATTTGAACAAATGTGTAATGACATATATCCACTTTATATTATACAGTGTTACTATTGTCATAAAATTCCTCTGTATTCTACATGTTCATCTTTCCCCTCTCCCTCTTCCCTGGGAACCACTGATATTTTTATTGTCTCTGTAGTTTTGCCTTTCTAGAATGTCATACTTTTAGAATCATATAGTATGTAACCTCTTGGATTGGCTTTTTTCACTTAGTAATATGCATTTAAATTTCCTCCCACATTTTTTCATAGCTTGGTATCCCATTTATTTTTAGCACTGAATAGTATTTCATTGTCTAGGTGTATCTGTGTTTGTTTATACATTCATATATTGAAGGACACTTTGATTGATTCTAAGTTTTGGCAGTTTATGTGCTGGCTATAAGTATATAGCCAGCTTTTTGAGAGAAATGAGTTTTCAGCTCCTCAGGGTAAATACAAAGGAACACAATCACTGGATCATATATGAGTGTGTTTAGTTTTATAAGAAACTGCTAAAGCAACTTCCAAAATGAGTAAATTATTTTGTATTCCGATCAGTAATGAATGAGCTTTCCTATTGCTCCATATCATTACCTGCATTTACTGTTGTCAGTATTCTAGATTTTGGCCATTCTAATAGATATGTAGTGATATTAATATCTCATTATTTTAAATTTCATTTCCCTGATGATGTATGATGTACAACAACTTTCTATAAATTCGTTTGCCATCATATGTCTTCTTTGGTGAGGTGTTAAGGTCTTCAGCTCGTTTTTAATCAACTTGTTTCTTATTGTTTACTTTTAAGAGTTTTTAATGTATTTTGGATAACAGTCCTTTGTCTTATATAGCTTTTGCAGATGCTTTCTCCCAGTTGATGGCTTGTCTTTTTTATTTTCTTAACATTGCCTTTCAAATCAGAAACTTTTCGTATTAATGAAATCTAGCTTATCAATACTTCATGAGTAGTACACATATCTAAAGGTCATCACTATATCCAAAGTTGTCTAGGTTTTCTCCTGTGTTATCCTCTAGGAGTATTATAGTCTTGCATTTTGCATTTAGGTCGGTATCAGTGTTGTATTATTTTTTGTGTATGTGAATGTCCAGATATTTCAGTACCAGTCACTGAAAAGACTGTTTTTGTTCCACATATTGTCTTTGTTTTTTTGTCAAAGATAGTTGACTATATGTATGCAGGCTACTTCTGGGCTCTCTGTTCTGTTCTGCTGATCTGTTTGTCTGTTCTTTCACCAATACCACACCTGTCTTGAATTACGATAGCTTTATAGTAAACCTTGAAATCAAGTAGTGTCAGTCTCCCAGCTTTGTCCTTTCCCCTCCAAACTCTGTTGGCTATGCTGGTTTTTTTGTTTCTTCGTGTAAAGTTTACAATCAGTTTGTCAGTGTCCACAAAATAACTTCCTGGGATTTTGATTGAAATTACACTTAACCTAGATTAAGTTTGAAAGCACTGATGTCTTAAAAATATTGAATCTATCCATGAACATAGGATAGCTATCCATTTATTTAATTATTCTTTAATATTATTCATCACTTCTGTATTATTTTATGCCTCAGCAGGCTACCTCCAGCATGTTCTCTAACACTGAGAGATATGCACTAAGTGGAAACATTCAAACACTTTTCAAGTTTCTGCTTGTGCTACAATAAGTAAGAGACTGTTGACCAAAGCAGATATCATGGTTGAGGTCAGAATAAGGGGCACTGAATATACTTCAAATTTTTGCTATGAAAACCAGCAAAGTCATGGGAATGAGAATGGATACAAAGAAAACTGAAAGATAGGATCCCCTTACATAGGGTTGTTGTGAAGATGTAATAAAATACTTGAAAGCCTTTTGTCAACTATAGTATATTTTACCCACTGTGTTTGTATAGACATTCTCATTATTAAAATGGCATTTATAATAAAGCTGTCTTGACTGACATAATTTTGGAACAAGGATCAACAAACTTTGTTTCCTGGGCCCCATTTTTCCTATAGCCTGTCTTTATACAGCTGGCAATATGAAAGATAGGATCCCCTTACATAGGGTTGTTGTGAAGATGTAATAAAATACTTGAAAGCCTTTTGTCAACTATAGTATATTTTACCCACTGTGTTTGTATAGACATTCTCATTATTAAAATGGCATTTATAATAAAGCTGTCTTGACTGACATAATTTTGGAACAAGGATCAACAAACTTTGTTTCCTGGGCCCCATTTTTCCTATAGCCTGTCTTTATACAGCTGGCAATGGTACTCCACTCCAGTACTCTTGCCTGGAAAATCCCATGGGCGGAGGAGCCTGGTAGGCTGCAGTCCATGTGGTCGCAAAGAGTTGGACACGACTGAGCGACTTAACTTTCACTTTTCACGTTGATGCATTGGAGAAGGATACGGCAACCCACTCCAGTGTTCTTGCCTGGAGAACCCCAAAGACAGGGAGCCTGGTGGGCTGCTGTCTATGGGGTCACACAGAGTCGGATACCACTGAAGTGACTTAGCAGCAGCAGCAGGGTAATGATGGGGTTATGTTTTTCAATGGTTGTAAAAAGAACTTCAATAATAATATTTTGTATCATTTTAAAATTATATAATGATTCAAGTGTCAGTGTGTATAAAGTTTTCTTGGAATACAACCATGCTAAGTAGTTTACATTTGAGTATAGCTTCTTAGATGTTACAGTGGCCAAATTGAGTAGTTACAACAGAAACCATGTAGACCACAGCAGATAAAACATTCACTATCTGTTTTACTACAGAAAAAGTTTGCTGGCCCTCTGTTGTTGAATACTTATATGGATCTTAGGTTTTTAAACAGACATTCCTGAAGAAGTCTAGAATAGTTATTTGCGTCATTCCTTTCAAATCCTTCAGTGACTAATTGAAAGGGTCAGGAGTTACATGACTTTTGACTAGCAGTACTGATAATGTACCTGCTTTGTCAGCTAAACTCCGACAGTATTCTTTCCCCTCGCTGCTCTTTTCGATTTATTTGGTCTTTCAGCCTCACACTAGCTGGCTACCTCTCTGCAGTGTCCTTGCAGCTCAGGTTTGGACAATTAACTGATGTGAGTTTCAGTGACCAGTTGTTCCCTGCAAAGTTCATCTCAAGGAGAAGTCCAGTTCTGGAAGCACCCCGCCAATACTCCCATCTGTCAGAAAAAGCAAGAACTCCAACCCCCCAGATGGAGCTGCTGGCTCTGCCCTAACACTTCGGCTCCAAGTAGAGAGCACCTCAGGAATAAGTGGATAGTTAGTAAAAGAAATAGCCTCATGCAGAACTCAGGTATTCTGACTGAAAATATGAGAAGAGTACTATATCATCCTTGTAGGCATAGTTCATTGGATGTTAAGTTAAGTACTTTCCATTTCCTCTTTATTCAAGAAATTAAGTATATAATGTTTTGTTAGATAATTACACATGAGAGTTAGAACCTTGCATTTAAGCATAATATTATGCTTATATATACTGACCTTCAATTTGGAAGGCTTTCTTTTACTACATATTTGATGTAATGAACAGCCACTAAACTAGCATGAGTAATTTTATATAATACTGTTTTTATCCATGGCCTTGATTATAAAGTTCCTTTATAATGTAAGGTTCTAGGTGTTCACTGCATTTGGAAATCAGAATACCATCAATTTGGCCCATAGCTATTAGCCACAAGGCATATCCTCTGCCAATCAGATTTTCTGGCTCAGACAGAATTTTTATTATCATTTCTTTGTCTCAGAATTGCCTTCCCAGTCACGTTACTCTCTCTCAACTGGTAAAATGAGAAATCTCCATCTTATTTCTACTCTTGACAGTGAATGATTTATCTGTGACTACTTTCTCCAGTCATAAAGAATTGTCATTCCAACATCTCAAACCAGTAATTTGAAATCTATACACCTTCTACATACTGTAGAGCCAGGTAGCTACATCTTGCAGCAACAGCATTCAACTGGCATTTCAGAATAAAATATGTATGAATGGATAGATTCCCTTTTACTTTAAATAAAGTAGGAACTGTCTTTCTTCTTCCTAGTAAAGTTCAGAGAATTGCTCTAATAAGTGATATTTAAAATGTAAAAGCTTCAAATACTTTTTAAAGGCTAACTTAAACCATGTGTGTTGAGGGAATTCCTGGTGGCCCAGTGGTTACGATTCGGTGCTTTCTCTGCTGGGGCCCAGGTTTTATCCTTGTTAAGGGAACTAAGATCTCACATGTCTCTCAGTGGAATAACTCACATGAATGAGTAGGTAGAAGAATAGTACTGAGACATTCATGTACCATAAAATATCAACATAAATGTTTTAAAAAGGATTAATTAACCTATTTCCAGAATGTTTGAAGAATGGTTTGTTCACTTTATTGTTCATTCTCCTGTTTGTAAATCATTCTGATAGTTGTCTATTTCAAATTCTTATAATTTTCCACCACTCTGAGTGTAGATGAGTCATTTTATCTCAATCACTTTTCCCTTAAGCAGCAAAGAGCCAGTTGCTTGTTTATGGAAGGCATGAGGAGAGGGTAGTGGAGAGCTGTGGAGAAGGACTCTTGCAGACCCTCTTCCAGTGCTGGAGAGCTGCCTTACTGAGTGGGGTGGAGGTGGACAGAAGATGATAATCAAGCAAAGCAGGAAACATTCTCACAAAGAACATCGACATGTGTGCTGAGAACCACGGAGGGAAGAGCGTTCAGCATGAAGCATTTTTCAGTGATTCTCAAAATCTGCTTTTGTTTCCCTGACGTTAAAATTGTTCACTTTGTTTTTTAAATTCTAAAGATGCCAAAAATTCACTGGCTAAAAATATGAGGGGAAAAGCCTTAATAGAGTTTTTTTTAAAAATGTAGCCAATTAAAGTGCCAAGTGAACAGTCTTGTACAAGAGGGCAAAGCACTCTTTGATCAAAGTACTCAGGTCCTGTTGGGAAGCTTTGAAGAGAAAATGCAGCATCCTAAATGCACAACAATGAATAGGGGACAAAGACAGATAGGAAGAGAGGATGAGGAACCTGTGCTCCTTTTGTCTTCTCACTTTTTACCTTTTCAGATATACTGCCTATAGTATCTGTGTGTTTGGGTGTTTATTTGGTCCTTTTCCCCCTCTCCTCTTGAAAGTAATAGCTGTTATAAAGCTGCTTCACAGCAGGAACCCAGGTGCCTGCTGTGTGCCTCTTCTTTTATGGAAACAAAAGCACACTTACTGTGTGAAGCATTCAGAACTATTCTGGCTGTCTGGCTTCTAAGTTGAGAGCTTATTTTATCCTTGCAATTTTTGAGTTATGTTAACTGCTGAAGAAAAACATGACTTTTGGTCACTAGGAAAGTGTTCTGTTAGAATGTATAGGCACACAATAGCTCCAGAGTTGTTCTTTTAATGAAAAGAATATGAGCAAAATTCCCATTGAAATCTCTCAATGAAAATGCAGGATATAGGTGGGAAAGTCGCAATGTTTTGTGACTTTTGCTGAGCAATGCAAGTTGCAAAATCCTTCTACAGGTATAACCTTTGTTGTTTCACCCATTTATTCTTTATCAAGGTATTGCTCCCCAGAGACTGTTTTCATAGTACCTCCCCTGGCAAAGGCAGAGACTAAGAGATAAATGGGGGCAATAGCAGCCTCAATGAAAGAGTTCTAAAAATACAGTACCTCTCAAAATATCTGCTGATACAGAAAGCTCAGAAATGATATCTGGATATTGCTTTAGGAAAATATACAGCCTAGAGGGCATGCGCTGAATGAAATGGGGCAAGAATATCATGTAATCTACATTTCCCCTTAAAAACTTCTGCCCCTTGCCACTCAGTTTCCACATGTCATTTCAAAGCCTTTCCTATTATTTTTAGATAAGGATATTTTCAGCTGTGTAAAACTGTATTATGAAAAGTTCAATGGTTGTTTTAAACATCTGATAGGTGAGTTTTTTAATATTGAAGTGACACTGAAGAGGGTCATCGTAGGAATCCAAAGCTTTAAAATGGTGGTTTGCAGGCCATATCTGGACCACAGATGTGTTCAGCTGAATCTGTGATATTTTAGAAATATGTGAGCAAACTTTTATATTCTTTAAATTTCATTTTTAAAAGTTGAGGTTTGCAGCTTTTCCTGAAAACTTTGATGGCCTCTTAGAAGACCCTAGGGTTATATTCTCGAACGACAAAATTGGTTTGAGCTACGTAACAGTAAGGCTTCCCTGATAGCTCAGTTGGTAAAGAATCCACCTTCAGTATGGGAGACCTGGGTTCAATCCCTGGGTTGGGAAGATCCCCTGGAGAAGGGAAAGGCTACCCACCCCACTATTCTGGCCTGGAGAATTCCATGGACTACACTCCATGGGGTTGCAAGGGGTTGCAAAGGGTTGCAAAGAGTCAGACATGACTGCAACGTTCACTTTCAAGTAACAGCAAGGTTTCCCAGATGGCACTAGGGGTAAAGAATCCACATACCAGTGCAACAGTCAAAAGCAGCACGAGTTCAATCTCTGGGTCAGGAAATCCCCTGCGGGAGAACATGGCAAACCACTCCAGTATCCTTGCCGGAGAAACCCTTGGACAGAGGAGCCTAGTGGGCTAGAGTTCATAGGGTCACAAAAAGTTGGGCACAACTGAAGCGACTAAAGCGACTAAAGAGCAAGTCTGGCCAGTGTGGCCAGAATCCCTGACACCAGTCCAGGTCCTCAGACAGGCCATGTGTTACGGACCTGCCCACCTCCCACCAGACTCATGCATGTCACCTGCTTTCAGGACTTTCAAATGTGTGATCCTTGTTCCAGAAAAGCATTACTGTTGGAGTGTGTCTTCTCCCAAATGTTAGTGAACAAGCTAACCAGTTTGTAGTTTCTGAGTGTGTATAGGTGAACACACTGGTTGATGGTATTACCTTGTGCAATTTTGTTGCTAGTTGCATTCAAATTTCCATAGTGTCAGTACCAAAATACTAACAATAGGCCTGGGTCAGCAAATCAGAAGGAAACAAGAACAGAAAGTTCTAAACTAATCTGGAATCTTGGTCAAAAACATGTAGAAATAAACTAATCTAATTTTATCATACATGCATACTTTATATTTTATGGGTTAGCATTGTTTCAAATAACTGTGGTAGTCCCCGTAGACATTTTAGTGCTTTAGAGTCCACAAGGAGTTTATTGGGCTAATTCTGTACAACTGGATTTCAAAGCTCCTTTTGAATCTTGGATGTAATTTTGGATGTTGGATTTATTTTATATAATAACTGTGAAGCTAAGCTATTTAACATTTTACCACCTCTGCTCCATGATGGGGAAATCCTTGGTGGTCACTCTGAAACTAGTGTGTTCCTACTCATTATTTTCTCTCTCTCTCTTTTTTTCTTCTCATTATCTATCCAGTTTGGTAATCATGCATGCACAGAAGGATGAGTTCCCATCAAAACTCACTCTTAAGTGAACACGTTTAATTCCTTCAACATCCACTGTTTAATGACCAGGTTCATAACTTTATGAATTTGTGGCAGTACATGCTCTTGAGTATCTGTAATGCCCTGGGCCTTCTCCAAGAATATGGATTTTAAGTTACACAAACTTCAGCAGAGGGGTATTTCCAAGGGTTGAAGGCATAGAAGTGCTTAGGAATGGGTTGAGTAGAACATTAGCAGAGGGGATGATGACTAGTAAGCCAGGCAAATGTATTCCAAACACATACAGTGAGAAAACCAAACTCTTAGAGATAGGAAGCTTGAGATATTGGGAAAAGTATGAACAGATCTGTTGGCTGGAGTAAAGGTTTGGAATTGAAGGGACCTTCAATTCCAAGCTTAAGAGCTCAAAGTTTATACTATATAGATAAGCAATAGCCACAGAAGTCTCAGACAAACCATCATGACATAGCTTCTTTGCAGCTAGTGGAGAAATGGAGTTTTTTCATTCCAGTTTGTTCATTAAGTATGTTATATACCACAAACACTGTTCTCTAGGTGATGAAATACACTCATGAATGAAGAGATCGAAATGTAGAATTAATCATAGGAGAAATAAGCAAACTACAGGAAGACTAGTTGGGGTATTAATAAAGATACAAAACTTATAATAGCTCTACATCAAGCATACACACACACGTAACACCATCCATGCTGTCTTGTCTTCAGCCATATTGAAGTGTTCTGACACCCCCAACTGCACCTTCTACATGAGCAGTTAAGAACCTTTTGTCTAATGAACCACTGTTAAAAGTTGTTGCCTGTCTTATCATTCAGTTGTTGTAGGGGATAAAGAAAACACCAATAACCACTATATGGAGAGGTTTGGTTTTCAAGATTTTGCTCAGTCAGCACCACCAAGGAACCAGCACCTGGGCCCAGGCACTCTCAACACTTGACCATCACATGTTCTTTCTTTCTTTTTCAGTCAACACTTTTATAGTGCTTACTTTAAGCTAGACACTGTTTTAGACACTTTACCTTAAACTTATATTCATTTCTAATAATTTTCATTTATTTGTTTTCTCCAGGATTAGAATGAATTCCATTTAATCATCACAATAAGCCTAATCGCATAAATCATATAGGTTATATAGCATCAATTTGATAGATGGTAAATTGAGCCATATTGAACCTTATGGATTGTCGGGGCTATACTGATGACAAGCTTTAGCATATTACTGTCCACTGCTACCACTAAATCTAACCTTGATTCTTTCATCTGTGTTATTCTTTAAATAGTAGCAACAACAACATAAGATCATTTATTAGGTGCCTACCCTGTGTTTCCATAATATGTACTGAAACCAAAATTAGGCGATTCTAAAAATATACTCTCTTTTTCTATTCCATAGAATAGAAATGTCCCTTCTGGCATTCTGTCAATCTGATCTTCCCTGTCTCCACACCTGGATAACACCCACAGTATTCATTCTCTGGTCTTTGTTCAGGATGATAGGGAACATATAAAAGGTGGCTGATTTCCTCCTCTTAGGTGCATATCATACCCACTACTCTTAAAAGTCATTCTACTTATCCCTAAGTAGTTCTCTTTTGCACTCTGTTGAACAGCTATTCCAGTCTTTTACCATCCCAGCAGTTCCTTGTTCATCTTTACACTTGTCATTTTTAGTAAATGGCCTAGGAGAAAATGGGCTTCCTTAGCTTTGCTTTTCTAACATTTATAAGTTCCTCTTTATCCTCACCATCTGTCTCACGTCCTCTGATCCTGTCTTAAGGGATGAGGTCTTCCCCTAGAGAGGAAGCTAATTGCTCTGCTTATGCCTCTAAACTTGTGTCCTTTTTTTGTGTTTTTATTTTATCATGACTTTGATTCTCAATGGTTTCGTTTTTCTTAATTTTTTTTCTTTCACCAGTCCTTATCTCATATTCTTTGGCATATGAGTTTAACCTTAGCTTAGTTTTAGTAAACCCAGACTTTCTCTGTACCCTTATAATATTCAAGCTACTATCCTAAGCCTTTTATTATTTTGTCCAAATAATCCCTCTAAAACTAGTCAAGACTGCATTTATGCAGTCAACAAATAACTGTTCAGTGTGTGAAAGTGAAAGTGTCACTCCCTCATATACAACTCTTTGCAACCCCATGGACTGTAGCCCGCCAGGCTCCTCTATCCATGGAATTCTCCAGGAAGAATACTGGAGTGGGTTGCCACTTGCTTCTCCAGGAGATCTTACTGACACGGGGTTCAAATCAGGGTCTCCCATATTGCAGTCAGATTCTTTACCATCTGAGGCACCAGGGCTATTGAAGAGTACCTGGTTATTCAACAAAACGATAAGGAGGTTAATCTGCCTGAAGCTGACTGAGGGGGACAGTGGCAGGAAGAGATGATGTCAGATATGTCAGAAGATGGCAGTTAGCGGGTCTGTCCCACCATATCTTTTACCTATTTGGGTTACTTCTTATGCTCTGTATCAAAGCTATTTATACTCATGTCCCATCTCCTTTGTGTGAACATACATTTTCTTTACAGTAGAGTATAATCTTGTTCATTATTACATCCCTCACAGATGTATTTTTTTTTTGATACAGTGGATGTGCTCGATACAGTAATGGAATTAAATTGAATTAAATATGACTTTAGAAATAAAGTATTTATTTCAGTTCAGTCGCTCAGTCGTGTCCAACACTTTGCGACCCCATGAATCGCAGCACGCCAGGCCTCCCTGTCCATCAAAACTCCCAGAGTTCACTCAGACTCACGTCCATCGAGTCAGGGATGCCATCCAGCCATCTCGTCCTCTGTCGTCCCCTTTTCCTCCTGCCCCTAATCCCTCCCAGCATCAGAGTTTTTCCAGTGAGTCAACTCTTCGCATGAGGTGGCCAAAGTACTGGAGTTTCAGTTTTAAGTCCTTCAAAGAAATCCCAGGGCTGAACTCCTTCAGAATGGACTGGTTGGATCTCCTTGCAGTCCAAGGGAGTCTCAAGAGTCTTCTCCAATACCACAGTTCAAAAGCATCCATTCGTCGGCGCTCTGCCTTCTTCACAGTCCAACTCTCACATCCATACATGACCACAGGAAAAACCATAGCCTTGACTAGACGGACCTTAGTCAGCAAAGTAATGTCTCTGCTTTTGAATATACTATCTAGATTGGTCATAACTTCAGGGGTAAAGAGACCTGCCAGTGTAGGAGACAGGGGTTTGATCTCTTATCTGGGAAGATCCCACATGAAGCAACTAAGCCTATGTACCTCAACTATTGAGTCTGTGCTCTAGAGCCTGGGAGCTGCAACTGCTGAAACCCACATGCCCTTGATCCTGTACTTTGCAACAAGAGAAGCCACTGGAATGAGAAGCCCACACACCACAGCTAGAAAGTAGTCCCTGATTGCCGTGAGTAGACAGAAAGCCTGCGCAGCAGTGAGGACCCAGTATAGCCAAAGACAGTAAACAAATACATTTTTTAAATGAAGCATTTCTTTTAAAACATATACAAAATTACTTCAGCTAATTTTTTCTAGATGATATTGGGTGCTAGCTACACAGCTTATGATAAAAGCAGTATAATTCATATACTCCATAGTCTTAAGCAGAATGATAGCTAAACTTGGTCATTATCTACTGATGCCAAAGCCTTTCCTTAAAGGATAATTATCCTAGTGGTTTTTACCTTTTTGAATTTATGAATTCTGTGCTTAATCATTTACATCAAAAGGAGTATTAAATGAGTTTCCAAATGTAGCTTCAAATTTATCACCAAGATAAAAAACAAGCTCAACAGAAATGGAATCAATTAGATGTTTTTTAGTCACATAGATTTGGATCCTCTTCCTTTGATTTCCTAATGCAAGGAGAAGAAATAACATTCCCTAAATGTGAAACCTCTTAGGGGACAAAATATGGACTGTCAAAAGATGTGTCAATAAGTTGTGTCCTTGGGCTTAAGTGGATGCTTATTCTAATGCGCTGTGAGGGAACACCAAGAAACTGGAGTTATTCTGAGGCTTTCAGAAATAGAAAGCTTCCCCACTCCAACTGTGCTCATTAAAAATCTCCGTAACACACACTGTAAAAAAATCAAGTGTTGTTTTAAATGACCAGACCAACCTCTAACTGCGGTTGTTACATTTTTAGGTATGAGAAGCAATTTAAAGTTGTTTTTATTTCCTATGTGACGAGCATGATTCCAAGCCTCTTTCCTCCTGCAGTCAGCTGCATTTCAGAGGTGACTTCCCTGTGAGTGGAGGCTGTTAGAGGCAAATAGTTTATCAGGAGCTCTGCAAACTTCTGAAATAAAAATATGTTACAGAGATAACAGATAATATATTTTCTGGGAAGCAATTTGAATACCTTTATTTATGTGAAATGGTATGATGGTCAAAGGTAACAACTTTATTGGAAGGCCTGTCTGAGCTCCTGACTGGGCTCAGCCATGTGCTTGCTGTGGCTTGTCAGACAACCTAACATTTCTGCTCTTCAGTCTTCTGCTCTATAAAATGGAGGTAACAGGGATACCTACCCTAGAGTTTTTATAAGGACTGAAGTGTGGACATTTAGTATGTAGCAGATGTTCAGGATATGAGAACTGTTCTCATCACCATCATTCATATTATTATCAAGGTCATCTACAAAATGGCCAAAAGTATTTTTAGATTATAGTACCCCTCTGCCTCTTTTTTTTCTTGGAAAGGAACTTGGTTTCTTGTTTCTGTAGATTAAAAGGTAAACTTTAAATATTTGCCAGGCTTCCTTGTTTGGTTAAGTCATCCTAATGGCAACAAAGCACCATGGTTGTCAACAAAGCTTCCTGAGTCCTCCTGTCTTTTGGTAATGGAGCGCAAAAGATTTTACATTTAGCACGACACTCTTCTGTGACTTGAAATTGTACCTCTGTGGGCATGCACAGCAGAAGCTCAGCAGAAATATCAGGAACTTTGAAATGTGAAGTCTGACTTTTAAATCAAGTACATTTGTATAGAGTGTGTTTTTCTTCCCAACATTCTAATTTTATTGCATTATGAATGCTCCAGCTGGAAGCACTCTCTGACAGTTGGTTTAGAGTCTTTTAATTTAATTTTTAATGCATTTGAAGGATTTTTCCAACTCATTCCCCAAAATTCATTGATAAGGAAAGATTCAATGTTGTTATTATTAAATACAACTTTTTGCTGGATGCTCACAGTAAAGTTTAAATGGGCAAAGGCTAATTTAAAAATCTTAAATTACTTGAGGTGGGTCTTCCTGTTCCCCTGTAATACAACATAATCCATTTTATCAGCCCAAGAATAACAATGGATATCTTTAATAGGATAAATCTCTAAACATCAATGTAGAACATTTTACAATTTACACTCTAAATAATTTACACAAGGCGAGGCAAAAAAGAATTATGTCCTGACATGGTTTTTCCCTTTGAGGCTGTTTCAGTGTTCTGAAAAAGCAAATGTTACAGTCTTCCCACAAATGAGGAGGATAGTTCAAGATTTATGAATCTTATCTGTTTGATCAAGACCCTACAATAATAAAACTGCCACTACACTCTTCAGCTACTCAAAGTTTCTGTTCTTTAAATACTTAAAAAATAAGCCACCCCATACCTTATTCCACAAAAATAGATATTATTTCTAGTTCTACATTAAAAAATAAGCATAGAGCATGTGCTTATGGTTGCAGTAGAACCCTGTTACTGAATATGCTGCATATAAATTCTGTAATATATACATGTTTTAGTTTTTAGATTATTTTGGAATAAATTTTGTAATTATTATGAAAGGATTTTTAT